>JAQGCC010003961.1:0-14088 GCA_034698905.1 Xestoiulus laeticollis
AAAATACTGCATTTTTATCAATTTTTATTTTTGTATTATAACAAGTAGTTTTTTTAAAAGTAGGTTTTAAAATTTACTCATAGCAAAACATGCAGTTCAGTTCCCCCTTAAGTAATACCTAAAGTAAACATTCTGGAGATATCAATAGCAATCTCATGAGGCACACTTCGTGTGGTATGCAGCACAAGTGAGGTGCGTGTACAAGGGTATGTCTTTAAGCGTAGCAAATACATGTCGAAAAGCCCATCAATGTGGTGCATTTTACCATTGAGAAATCCTCGACACATGCATGCTATAGGCTACAATTGAAGTTGTCAAAACGATTTATGAATTAACTGTCAATGAAATTGCCTTAAAAATCTGGAATATTTTTTCATAGGTAATTTCATAGACACGTTTATAATTTCTAAGTACTCAAATCAAGCAAATTAAGATGCAGATAGATATTAAATGTGAAATCATGATAGTGTTAAAATACGACAGAAAATGGCTCATTTATGAAATTTGGTTGTTGATCTCTTCCGTGTTAAATGCTTCATCTTGGGTGGAAAAGCGATTTCTTATCAGTTGTTGAATATATGCCTTTTCAGACTTCTTCCATTTTTAGACGAAATGTCGGATGCCGAAATCCATCCGTGGTGTTGCTTTAATATTTCTTTCAGGATTTGATGATACCCAGTGCTTTTATGTTATTTGTTCTTATTTGATTCAAATTCATGTAAAGTTATTTGAATTACTCGTGTTATACAAATGTCTCGAAACCCAGTGTCCACTCTTGACGATCTTTAGGCACTTTCTGCAATGAATAACTTCCTACCTGGTATTAAATGGGAGAAAAAGATTAATTATGTTCATAATATTGTTTCATTAGGATGTTATGGAAGGCTCTCACATTATCTAAGCATAGCTTCCAATGGTCAAAAAGCTTGCTTTTAAATCATGCTTTCATGCAATTACAAACATGCGACTTACACCATTTTTGTTGACTTATTCTGATGAAATTCCACTAGTTTGATATCTCATTACATTTTTGGATAAGAAAAATATGATTTTTATTTCAGGAATATCAGATTTTTTCACATCAATCCTTGTTGTTGGCAACTTTTTTCCGTTTTGCCCTTCTTTTCTTTACCAATTTTCTTCCTGTAACTTGATTGTTGTGTGGTTAGATTAAAAAAAAAATCCTATCGTTTGTCTTTACTCTTTGTGAAGTTTTGTTAACGGACTAGTTTGCCATATTGTTGTTAGGTTGCAGTTTCGTGATATACATTGTTGCGCTCAGTAAGCTAGGATCCAAGACCGTTCTAACAATATTTTGACTTGTTTCAAATAGCCAAAATTATTCAGCCAGCCACCCTCTCTTTATCAACTTGGTACTGCATGTATAAACTTTTCTATTGAAACAGGATTATATAATATATTTTTTTGATTTAATAATAACTTCAGCAAAGAAATTCCTACAGTTAACTAGCAATCCATTAAATACACGTAATATATACATATGTAATTAACTATTGGATTTGACTTTGACAAATAAATGAAGATAGCGAAACTGAAGAATTAAGATGATTTTTTCAAAGCTATGTAATGTGATAAAATAATTTTGAATACTTAATTGACTTTTTTCCTATTTTTTTAAAAAAATAGTTTTCAATTTTGTGAATTTCATCCTACTCATATTTCAATACTAATTGGGACCAGAGGTGGTTCATAAAATCGAGGTTTACTGTATATTGCACGGTTCTAGTGAAAAAAAAAACTTATTTGTGAGATTCTTGAACAAGAACTTAACACAAACGAAGTTTTTAATACACAAGTTTTTAATTTATACAAAGTATGAATTAACTTATTAGAGAAAAAGAACGAAATAAAATTAGGCCTACCGATTTAATTTTCTGTTCTAAATCTTGATTATCTTCAAAGAAGTCGCGTAAACATTTGAAAAGCTTTTTCTCAGTGTATATTATTTTATTTAAACCGATATTTCTCAGAAAAAAACATCGGAAATAGAAAAAATATTTGCAACATTTATTTAAAACTTCACACATGTCCCGCGTCATATTGCGAAATGGACTTTCCCTACTTTCTAAACCCTGAAACGCGCTCTACCTAAATTAGCTACAGCGCCGTATGTATTTCAGGGGCTAAACTCCATCCATTCGGAATTTTGGACATAAAGACGCTGCAATTCGAATGGCGACATCTAAAGCTGCGAACACTTACAATCGACAAAATTGGGAAGATGCGGTGAGGATTTATCAATTTTACATATCTATTACGAATATATAAACTGCCTAGTATCTCATTATTCAATTATTATACTCTATTTGCTTTTAATTTGGCATTTCTTCGGCGTCTAACTTAAGCCTAACCCATCCTGTTCCTATACAACGTTGAGCTTAAATTTATATTAAATACACACGAAATAATTATTAGGCCTACGTGTGCATTTAATATAAATTTAAGCTATATGTATTCCAATGATTTAAGGTTTTGTTAGTAATCTATTTCACGATATTGTTATGGTAATCTGCGACTAAAACTCATTCATAAGGTGGTTTGCAAATTAAGTCACTAATAATTGCAATGTGGTTTTTCTTCGTGTGTGTAAAAGTTCTAGGAAAATTCCGCACAAGGAAAACTACGCTGCTACTATGCTTTAACGATTTCAAATGATGCTTAAATGTTTTATTTATCCTTATCTTAGGAGTTTCCCATTTTGTGCCAGACGTGTTTAGGAGATAATCCTTACATTCGAATGGTAAGAACAGGCGTTAATAATTTCTCGATTACAAATTTTGAGGTGACGAGGAAAGCTCATCTTCGTACTCTTGTTTATAGACTAAGGAAAAATATGGGAAAGAATGCAAAATATGTTCCAGACCGTTTACCGTGTTTCGGTGGTGTCCCGGTGCGCGGATGCGTTTCAAGAAGACCGAAGTTTGTCAAACGTGTTCTAAGCTGAAAAACGTTTGTCAGACGTGTCTACTGGATTTGGAATATGGTTCGTGTTTAAGATCCGTCGGGATCGGACGTTGATTTTATTTAACGGTATGCCGACTTTTAAGACTTCATATTTTTATGTAACAGGTCTTCCGATTCAAGTGAGAGATACCGCACTTAAATTCAAGGATGAAATGCCACGTTCGGACGTCAACAAAGAGTTTTACACTCAAAACATCGAGAGAGAGGTAAGAATTCATCCCTTAAAAGTTTACGAATTGTTTTGTGTACCGAGAATGTTGTAATTAGTGCCAATTGTTCTTTGTTACAGATTGCCGAAACCGATAACACGACGGCTTACGGTGAAATAGGAAAGGCTCAACCTCCGAGCGATTTACTTCTCAAGTTAGCGCGAACGACGCCCTATTACAAGAGAAACAGACCTCATATTTGCAGTTTTTGGGTGAAAGGAGAGTGTAAGCGTGGAGAAGAATGCCCTTATAGGTGAGATTTCGATAAAGTAACTGCACATTTGTCGAGTGTTTTTGTCGAACAATCTTGACTTACCGTAACGATGTATTTCAGGCACGAGAAACCAACCGATCCCGACGATCCGTTAGCCGATCAGAACATCAAGGATCGTTTCCACGGCGTGAACGATCCGGTGGCAAACAAGTTGCTGCGGCGCGCAGCCGCACTCCCTCACCTGGAACCTCCCGAGGATTTATCGATCACCACGCTGTATGTGGGAAATTTAGGCGACAAAATAGTGGAGAAAGACATTCGGTGAGTCGATGCATTTGATTTGCTCAAAGTCAGTGCCCTAAATTTATTATAAAAGACTCGGTTTTAAAAGAATAATTTGATTTTACCTAAATTTAATTTAAAAACGTCTTTGTCGTTTCAGAGATCACTTTTATCAGTTCGGAGAAATACGTTCGGTCACTGTAATAGCACGGCAGCAATGCGCATTTGTGCAATTTACGTCAAGGATGTCCGCCGAACTTGCGGCCGAGAGGTCATTCCAGAAGCTAATAATTCACGGCCGTCGTCTGAATATAAAATGGGGCCGGTCTCAAGGGCGCATGGCCTTAGGAGGAGGGTTCGGAGAGGGAGAAGGGAAAAAATTGGATCCCGTACCTGGATTGCCGGGAGGTAAGCACGACACGCGATTCGAATCGTACTACTTTAAATCCAAACATATTTTCCTCATGCAAAGTGTCATTTTTACTATTACAGCTTTACCTCCACCGCCTGAAGAACTAACGAATAATTATTTCAACTTAAATCAACCTCCTCCTCCTTTGCCGCCGCCTATGGGTGGAATAAACACACTGCCGCCACCCATCATGCAGCACATTTTAAGACCGCCTTTACCAGGTATGAACCCATTTTGTTTTCGTAATATTGTATTTTTGCTAAGCATTAACACGTCTTTGTTTCGATTGACAGGTCTTCATCCGCCGCCTCCGCCACCCGGTTTCTTGGGTCCGCCGGGAATGATACCCACGGGTCCGCCGCCCATGCATCCTCCAGGCGCCACTCCAATGGGACTGCTTCCACCGACCGCTTCTCAGATGTCGGTTCCTCCGCTCCAGAAACCCACGATCCATTACCCGTCTCAGGATCCTCAGCGCATGGGCTCCACGGCAACTCCATTAGCGGTTCCGAAATGATACAGCATCTGCCTGCCGTGCGAATGAAGGCAGAGATAAGTAACCGGTGCGACAACACCTTCGTGAATTACCCCCGCCAATTACGAGCTCCAAAATGTGTATGATTGTGTAAACAATTATAAACAAGTTTTTATTCGTTCACGTTAAGGCTTTTACATCGAGAAAAGGCGCGCGCACACAATTTCAATTGCATAGCATTTGATAAATACGCTCGGGAACGGGGATTGAGCCCGATTTTAAGAAGGGGAGCTCTGCTGCCCCATCTAAACTGACAATTTTTTTTTGTCCGATGATAAATTAAAAAAAAATCCTCCAATTTATTATATTAATTTCGGTCGCTTTTTTTATTTGGTAGACCCCTTTTAATGTTCTCGCATTAAATGGGCCCACTATACGAGGTCTCTACAAACAATTCCCACATGTGCATAAAGGGTAGTTACATCTAGTGGCAAAAGTTCTGATACCTTTTGTACAGACCTCGTACTATATCATCGTTATTTTTAGAGAGTTCCGAAAATAATTTAAGTACAAACGCAATTGCAACCTTCTGAAAAAAGCATAAAAGAGGGGCTAGGGTTTACTTATTGATAAGAAAAGTATCTGAACACCCATAGTTTTCTTTATATCTCCAGAAATAAATTTATTACAAACATATACCAACAAAAATGAGTTGTATTTAAACATCTATGCATGTATTTAAGTGCTGCAACCAATAAGGGTAGACCATGTGTTCAAAGACATATTTTCCTTAGGAATTTGTTGTTTTATTTTGTAAAAAAATTACTTTTCGATTTACAAAATATTCGAGAAGTACAAATGTCATTTCAAACAATATACTGAGGTTTTGTAATGCATTTCATGCTTGTAATAAATTTATTTCTGGAGATATAAGGAAAATTATGGGTGTTCAGATACTTCTTTTGATCACTGTATCTCACGAGGCGCAGCATCTAGAAATTGTCTCGAGAGATACGCATCAAGATGTAAAGGACTTTTCGAAAGCCAAGAAGCTTTTTTAAGACGAACTAGAGGTGCCGGGATTAAAATACGTGCGCGTGACGATGTTTGAGGCATTAACATCAAATGCACGGTTTTAGAGCGGCGGGAGGGGATAAAGTTGCGACCCAACCACACTTCATGGGGGGGGGAATAAAAATAAAACTAGAAAAAAAAATGAAATGTTATAATTGCTATTTGGAGATTAAAAATGTACACTTCTTTTATGACTAATTGTGCCGAGGAGCCGGATAAAAAAATTCTGTCCACTTTTTGCGTAATGCACTTTGCTGGTTTTTTTTTTTCTTCCCAAATAAATAGCAATCACAGAACGATAAAGTTTTTGCTTTTTTTGCTGTTGTTGCGAAGGATAAATCGATATTTGCACTTGGGTATGATGAAGCCACGACGGAAACGAAGCAAAAATAATTCCCATCGCGGAGTCGAAACAAAAACTCTTTCCAACGTCAACGCCAATCATCGTCCGCTTTCTTTGCTGGTTAGTTTGTCGATCAACTCTTGAAGAGGCGCCAACTCGCGACGATCGATCAAGTTGAATTCCTGCAGAAAAACAGAAAAGGCGAGTTGGATACGGAGGCCGTGAATGTCCGCCCGAGTTCCTGAGAGTTTTGGGCTACGTACCTGGACGAAGAAGATGAAATGCTTGAAGGAGGTATTCAGGTGAGCTTCCTCTCCTAGTTGAACTACTTCGGAGAAATGCTGGTGGTATATGTGGGCATAAACACGAAAAAGGCGCTTTAGGATAGTCTTCGCACTTGACAAAAAGTTCTTTGGGAATGGTACCCCTGAAAGAGCACACATTTTGACATTAATTTACGCGTTGACTTAATTACAACATTGGAGGAACTACCTGGAAGTAAAGGAGGATATGCACGGAACCTCGGCTTAAACTCTCATTTGAAATAGCAGCGACTTTAAAAATTTCACTCTTTCGAAAAATTCCCACCAACCCCGCACCCTGGGCGTGTTTGTTTGTTTGGTGATTTTTTACTTTGGCCTATTTCTGCACAAGAGGGCTAAACACAAACGCCAGGGAAAAGGCACCCTTCACCTCCCAGGAAGTTTTGCCTACGAGGGGGGTTCTTTCACCCCCTCTTGAGGGGTTTTTAACTTGCAGAGAGCAAGGGGGATCTACACGGAACCTCGGTTTAAACTCTTCTTCGAAAGAGCCGCCACTTTAGGAATTTCGCCCTTTTGAAAAATTCCCACCGACCTCGAACGGGGATTTAGAGACAAGCGCTCAACCACTTGACCATTGGCGTCGGGTTGGTTTGCTGCACGATGCGACCCTGCACTATATTTTTACCATTATGGGCTGAGAGCATCTTTCAATTTTGTTTTGTTTGATGTTTTTTATCTTTGGCCTATTTGTGCAACATGAGGGCTAAACACCAATGCCAGGGAAAGGGACTCCTTCACCTACCAGGTACAGAGAGCAAGGCGGATCTACATGAGATCTCGGTTTAAACTGATCAGAGAGATCTTTAAAGTAAACTAAAACCATTCTTTATAGCATTCTCACCAATTTTTGAGGGGAACAAGGCTTCGTCATCCAACTGATCTTGAACCCACGTCATCAGATAGTCTATGTATTTGGGTGCCGAACATTTGATGGGCTTTTTCACCGTCTGACCGTCGGCCCAATGGTACTCGTATTTCGGACCCGCCGACATGATGGGGCACCCGTCTTCCGTGCAAAATTCGGTGATCGTGCCGTACAGCATGTTTATCTGATTGAAGAAGTCGACGGCTGAAAATGAATCGTGCATTAAACGACGTCCGTTCGCGGGGTTCGGTTTAGCGTACGTTATCGTACGACTTACTGTTGACTGCCACCCACTCGTTGAGGTCTTCTCCCTCCGGTAACATGACTGCTAGCCTCAGATTTCCACTGCCTAAAGTGGCAGCGGCATGTTTCATGAGATCATACTGATGGGTTCCCTCCGGGATGTTCTTTTTGGGTTTGAATGTTTTTGAATTGCGACTTCCACTGGGAAAACAGAACATTTAGGTATTTAGACTGCGTTGCTCGAGGTGGCATTTACAGATAGCTAAATTAAATCTCTGATAACGAGATAAGAGCAGTGCTTAGACGAGAGGTTTATGAAAAAATGAGTACTTACAAAAGGAAGCTCATTGTCCAAGTCTGGGGAAAAAGAAACAGAAATGACAGGCACTGAAAGAGAGGAGAAATAACATGGATATTAAAAGTAGAGTGACGTCGCTTCCCGTCTTATTTTGTTATTGTTTCGCTTTCCTAGACGAGAAATAGAGGAAATATTTCCCTAGAAAACATCTGAAACCCTCCCTAGATGGTCTTTACAAAATGGCGACTTCCAGGGAAATATGAATCATTCTAATAGTCTTACCCTTACCTTTTTATACTGTACAACATTAAACGGGTGGTCACATCGGTGAGAAATGTCAAATTTCAACCGGAAAAGGGGAAAAAAAACGCCGATTATTTACTTATTTTATCCGGCAAACTCAAATCTAGATTACTAACTTTATTAACAGGATGGGAGGAGCCTTCCGGCCGAGGGCGTGACCTGCCATGTGACGTCACGCGTTGCTTTTGCACCTGAGAAGGCGGGGCTTGAACGGCGCGTGGTCACGTGGAGTTGATCTTTTGTTTTTTTTCCCACAATCCATCGCCGAACTCCATTTTTTTTTTCATATTCCAAATTTCCAATTTCTGCATTGCCGCCATTTTGAAGTGTTGTTGGCTCGTTTTGTTTGAAAAACGATCCTTTAAATCGGCAAAAAAATCTATAAAACTGGCGAGCGAATCGGAAAATCTTTCCCCTGAAGATCTCGTAAGTTCGTCTAGAATTCAGTTTCACCTCTGTCGTATTCAATGAATCTTCAAAGACGTTTTACCGCCATGCCGTGTCATAAGCTAACGTTGTTTTGTAGGCCTAATGTCAAGTTGTTCTTAAATGTCATTTTTATTCGTTTTCAAGAACGTTTAATTGTGTATTTCTCCTGTAAACTCGCGTTAAATGTATTTCCGTAATCGTTTTGCCAAACGACGGCTTAAATGAAAGAGGCTTTTGCTCGGAGACGGTTTTCCCTTTGTCCTATCACGCTATAGGCGTATTTACATAATACATTGTAAGTTGTTAGGGAAAATTAGTGGACCTTTAATATGCGTGGTGACGTCATCACGTGACTATGGTCCTAGTGTAGGCATTGTATTTTGCCCTTTATTATCGTCATGCCACGAGAATAAGCTGTCTGCAAAATTTTGATAAGTGCACCAATGTGATAAAAAATGTGAAACACGTGATGCTTTGATAATTGTTTCATATACATTGTCTGTACAATATGTAACAATGTGTAAATGACAATGAGAGAAAGTTTGATAAGCGATCCCATGCCCTAAGGTATCTGATGAAGATGTAAGCTTATAAGACAAAAAATAAGTGCACTGATGAAATTCACTAGTAGATTGCAATATGCATTAATTGAATTAATTAACCTAGCAACAATAAACTAAACTGAAAGCTGAATTATAAAAGAACAAATAATCATAAACACGGAATAAAAAAACGTTATACCTGCAAAAAATGGGTTGATCCTATTTCTCTCTGCATCTATTCTAATTACGCAATTACTTTCAGAAGCAGGAGGAATTGAACGAAGATCCAATGACAACCTCGTCCTCACCTGTGCAGGCGAAAGACGAAGAGGAAGAAGGGTTTGTCCTAAGAGTGAGAGGGTTGCCATGGTCTGCCACTCCGGAGGAAGTTCTTCAGTTTTTTTCTGGTAACTTCATCCTGCCGCAATGTTGCGTATCATTTGATTACCCAAGTTTCGTACTAAGTGAAGAATGGCATTTTCTATTTCAGAGGACTGTAACGTAAAAGACGGCCTGAATGGAGTCCACATGACCTTGTCGAGGGAGGGACGGCCTAGTGGCGAAGCCTACGTCGAGATGGAAACTGACGAAGACCTGAAGAAGGGTATCGAAAAACATAACGAACACATGGGGCATCGTTATATAGAAGGTGCGCCATTTTCTGGTCATACGTTTCTAATTTGGTCGATTGCCAAGGCCACTAGCTAATTTTGCTCGTTTTATTTTCTTTTGTAAATTCAGTGTTTAAGGCTAAACACAGCGAGATGGAATGGGTGGTGAAACGCAGTGGAATGCACCAGGAAAGTGCCCTAAACGACGGATGCGTGCGCTTAAGGGGCCTACCTTTCGGATGCTCCAAGGAAGAAATTGCGCAGTTCTTCTCTGGTATGCTTGTGGAAAATTTCCCTATTTTCATGCAATTTTTTTATGGTAGTGTGGGAAAGGCGAGAGGTTTTTTTAACACTAACTTTTAAGAGCAACAGAATTGCTATCGTGTTTCAAAATTAAAATCCCGAGCTTTTACGAACTTTAACCTTTGCGAGATTCACAAAATCTGCTATCGTCACATACAATTAATCTCGATCGAGGCTCGCCGTGGGGTTTTGGAAATTTCCCGGATTTAATCCTCCCTCCCCCTTTAAAATATGCCGCAAATTTCGCGTGCCGAATTTAGCGTCGCCCGTTGAGTACTAAATTGAAAAGGTCTCGCCTGCCGGCGTCTTTCTTTTCTGGTTTCAATGGCGCGGTATGCCTGCCTCTCGTCGGTCATTTCCGAGTGTCGCCATTTTTTTTAATGATATTTGTCGTGTTTGTATTCTCTTTGCTCTTGTTTTTTTAATCCCTGAAATGGGCTTGCAGAGATTTGAAAGTTTGGGTTTGAATTGAATCGTAATATAATCGTTGTTGGGATGGTGCTAGGCTTGGAGATAGTGCCGAATGGTATTACATTGACGAACGACTTCAGTGGGCGGACCACGGGGGAGGCTTATGTGCAGTTTGCATCAAAGGAAATAGCTGAAAAGGCCCTGGGGAAACACAAGGAAAAAATTGGGCACAGGTGGGAGGCTAAAGGGCAAGGGCGGGGCCACACTGGCAAGCCTTTCCCGGTTTTTCTTTATTCTCTCGAATCGATGTGTGTCTGTACGAACAAATGTAAGTGTGTGTGTGTGTGTGCGTGTGTACGTGAGTGATTGTGTGTGATTGTGTTTGTGTGCGCTTTACGTACACCGTTTGTTGATCATTAGTTATGGTACTTGCTGAAAGTAATTTTAAAATGGACGATTTCGGTAATCTTAAAAGCGTCGATAACGTGTTCCTTAATTCGAGGATGCTCTGGAGATATTATTATTATTGCTTATTTGCATGCTTCGGATATTTCACAATTTGAAAGCAACGAAAATTACTCGTAAAAATCGCAGGGCTCCTTCCTAATCGTCATTAATTAGTTAAACGAATTGTCGTATCTTGCGAGGTAAGTCCGAAGTGGCACGTTGATATAAATACATATTAATACGTATGATGGCGTAGTACCAAAACTGTGAGAAAACCGTTAGTTTTTATTTTTACGTGCAATTTGGCCCAACTCTTTTTCCTCTCGGTTTTACGGCTTATGATGAAATGCGAACCGTTTCGTTGTCCAATCCACCATTCAGATACATCGAAATATTTAAGAGCAGTCTTCAGGAGGTACGGGTAGCCATTGGCATGCCCAAGATGAGGCAGATGGGAAACGCGAGGCCAGGGCCCTACGACAGGGGTGACCGATTCGGAGCCACGGGAGGAGGAGGAGGAGGGGGAGGAGGCGGCGGTGGCGGCCGCTACAGAATGACGCCGGGATCCAGGAGTTTTAGAGGTAAATACTGCGCGCTACAAGTACCGTTATGCGGCGCTTGCTTAGGACGACTTTCTAAAACTCGACGCTCTTCTAGGTTATTTCGACGACGAGTTTGGAGAGTTTGACGGCTGGTCGGGCGGCGGCGGCGGCGGCCTCGGTGGTCGCGGAGGGCGGAGAGGCGGCGGCATGACCATGGGAAGAGGTGGATTCGGGGGCGGCGGCGGTGGAGGTGGTGGAGGAGGATTCGGAAACGGAGGAGTCGGCGGCAATGGCCGCGGCTACACGAGCACCACCGGTCACTGCGTTCACATGCGGGGGCTCCCGTTCCGCGCGGCTGTCCAGGATATTATCGACGTGAGTTTTCACTCGGAAGACTGGAGTTGGCTAGCAGCGTTTCCCCCATCGTTTTTAAAATTTTGCCCGCGTCGTACGTGTATTTGTTTCTAATTTTGTTCAACGGGTTGTTGGCGACTTCAGTTTTTCAGGCCCTTAAATCCCGTGAACGTGAACGTTATCTACGAGGACAGCGGAAGGGCTTCCGGAGAGGCGGACGTCGAATTCGCGTCTCACGAAGAAGCAGTCAAGGCGATGAGCAAGGACAAAGCGAATATGCGTTAGTGTCGTTTTTTGTCTTTTGCATTTCGATCGTCGTGCCTCGCGTTCAAAACTCTTAATCGGATGTTTTTCTCCCGTCTAGAACACCGCTACATAGAGCTGTTTTTAAATTCCACGCCACAAGGCAACCAGAACTTCGGCCCCGGTCCAGGTCCCATCGGATCAGGTAACGGCGGCATGAATTACGGCGGTGGAGGCGGCGGCATGGGAAACGGAATGAACGCGGGAGATCAATACGGCGGAGGCTATGGCGGTAAGAGACAAGTTCTTTATCTTTTTTTTTATTTGTTTAAGGAATCTGCGTAACGCGGTGGCGAAACCTTAGTCCCGGGTAGTGATGCTTTCTCTTTGTGATGTCATCTTTCTTTTGTTTCTACCGTGGAATCAAGGTGGTCAAGGGAACATGGGCAACAACTTTTACAGTTCCGGACTCAACAGCAACATGGGAGGAGGAATGGGCGGCATGGGAGGTGGCTACGGCGGTCAAGGAGGTCTGGGAGGCATGGGAATGGGAGGACAGAGCCTGATGGGAGGAAGCGGAAACTATACTTCCTTTTAAAAGCCGCGGGATTTCATTTACGTCTCACCACCGTGCATGACGAGAGCACTTTCCATCCTTTCATTTGAAAAAAAAAGACATTCGTGATGGGAGAGTTTTTACGAGACTTTCCTTCTTCACCCCCCCACCCCCTCCACCTTTTCTCGCGTAAAGTTGACGTGGGTCAACTTTGAATAAGTTACCTTAAATATATGGAGCGATGGCGTGAATCACGCTCGTCGCGTTGCAATTGCGACGTTATTCCGTATCTTTTTTTTTCCGTTTAATTTCGGATTTCACGCTTGGTCAGTGTTTTAATTCATTAATTTGCCAAAGGTAGTTTGTTCACTGAATGGATTTTTTATTCACCGATATAAAAAAAAAACGTATTTCATCATCGTACAAATTGTAGGCGTTTTAACACTTCGAGGCCCTACCGGCTTTTCTGGAGTCAGCGATCCAATTTTATTTGGCAATCGTGTGAAAGCGACGCGCCAGACTTGAGTGGGACCAATTTTTAGTCATCCAAGTTTGGGGCATGCCACTGAAAGACTGAAGCATTCAGGTTATCAAATTTAGATGTTTTGTACTTAACTTGTACTCAATTTACATAATTTAAAAAACCTCCGATCAACTTCAAAGTAATGGTCTGCTATCGGCACAACGAAGGCCAAGGGGATGGAACTTTCGTTCGTTATACCAAGAGGTCTGTTTAAAACTTTTTACACCTTTTTTATCGCTAGTCGCAAAAACCGGTTATTTTATCAAATGTTTAACCGGTTTTTTTTCCGGTGGTTAAACGGAAACTGATTCTCAAACGTTATATATAGTAACGTTACGCTACTAAACAAAACTGAAAATATGGTTTACCAACAGGGATCTTTTATTGATTGATAACTATTTTAAACAATCTTGCCTACATGTTCTTCATGTTTGCTGCTAAGAACACCAGCATTTTCAGTAAACAAATGCTTGATTGTTACCTGTTGTTTTCGAATTGTATACCTGATATCGCGTTAACTAGATGTTTATAAATGTTAAATCCAGAATTTTTTTCCAATCTGAGAACACCTAGCTGCTTGTAGTGGTAGCAAAAACCGGTTATTTTCGGGCAGCAAACTACTATCTTTAGTAACAATGTTTCCGTATTTTCCGTGTAAAACGAAACGGAAAATACAAACCGTTTAACCGCTTCTGAGACAGTTTCCGTTTAACCGCTGCGAGCACTATATGATACCGAGCAGTTTTTACCGACTGAAATGAAATACTGTAGATTTTTGCCTCGATTGTACTTCTGTCTTCTATCGAACATCTGAAATTCAATTTTTGCCAAATGCGGGTGGGAGTCTATGCACTAAAGCTGCCTTTGCGGTATTTTGAGTACCTCTTAAATAAGCGTTAGAATGTTTTAAGTATCAACTTTTAAAACCAATCCTTAAAATTAATGCAAATAGGATTTGTTACGACGTTTCTTATAAACGGTCATTTAATGTTGTGGGATAGTGAAGGGACGGGATAATTCGTTTATTATATTGACCGGTTTGTTGTACTGAGAGGCTAATACATGATAGGTAGTCTTTCGGACAGGACCAAAAACCCCGTT
>JAQGCC010003962.1:0-14086 GCA_034698905.1 Xestoiulus laeticollis
AGGGTCAAAGGTTACAATTAAATTTATTTCTTTATAATAAGCATATTAAATCTAAAATTTGAATTTTATGACAAAATCGCTGTTGTCATGAAATGGCTTAAATCCTGACTTAAATCATGGCTAAAAGCCAGGATGAAATCTCGGCTTACTTTGTGTTTGAAGGGTCAAAGGTTACAATTAAATTTATTTCTTTATAATAAGCATATTAAATCTAAAATTTGAATTTTATGACAAAATTGCTTTTGTCATAAAATGGCTTAAATCATAGCTGAAATCCACTTTAAGCCAGGATGAAATTAGCTTACTTTGTGTTTGTAAGGTCAAAGGTTACAGCTTAAAAACAATAAAATTCACTTTTTGGTGTGAACAAATTCCGATGTTAATAAAGTGGTTTTATCCAAAACAGCTTTTATTTCAACTAAATCCTGTTTTGAGGCGTGTCATGGTCATGAAATTAATCTAACAAATAATTTTATGCTAAATTTTGGAATGTCATGGCTGAAATGTACATTGTACATGTAGAAAAACATTAAAACATTGGTTTTATTAAAAACTTATAAATCAACTGTGGTCATGAAATGGATTTCATCAAAGCTGTAATCCAATTTAAGCCAGGATTAAATCTGATTTAAGCCTGGATTTAATCCACATTAAGCCATGAGTTAATTCCATTAAAGCTAGGATTTAATCCATTCCATGACAACTGCTAAAATGTAAAAATTATAAAATGCTAAAATGGTGTAATCTCAAAAATGAGATGAGCTATTTATTTCATCCTAGCTGAAATTAATGTCCAGATAATTTGTAACTAATTGGCAGTTAATAAAGCAGTAATTATTTAATTATTTTAGATCATGAACTGAATTAAGATGCTGCTTAACAAAACCTTGTAATTTTGTTGACACGGATGTTTGCTAACCTTAACATGCTCAACTTAATGAAACCTCTTTTGTCTAGTTGAAATTTTTTTTTGTTATCAATTTTAATAAGGAGAATTTTTATATGGAAACACAATATAAAAAATACATAATTCCCACATTTCATTTATCTATTGTTTGTTTCTTTGTTATTATACAAATTAGGACTTGACTTTTTTTTTGGGTCAAAAAGTCAAATGATGGAAATTATCATCATGATACCTGAAATGATACATGTATTAAATTACAAAAGTTTTACAAACTGAGAATTATCATATTTACAAAAGCTTAAAATTTTACAAAATATGAAGTTGAAGTGTTAACAATTTCTTTTAGTTGTAGTTACAAATTTATTTGAAAATAGTTTAAATCTGATTGAAATTCAGTTATAAATGTACAGAATATATACATGTATGAAGTTGAAAACAACTAAAATATATTATAAAAGAAATGAAATTAGTTGATATTTGAAGAAAATTTTGTTGAAATCTAGTTTAAATTTGGTTAAAATGTAGTTTAAATTCGGTTAAAATGTAGTTTAAATTTGGTTAAAATGTAGTTTAAATTCGATTAAATGTATAGTTTAAATTCGGTTAAAACGTAGTTTAAATTCGGTTAAAATGTAGTTTAAATTTGGTTAAAATGTAGTTTAAATTCGGTTAAATGTATAGTTTAAATTCGGTTAAAATGTAGTTTAAATTAAGTTAAAATGTAGTTTAAATTCGGTTAAAATGTAGTTTAAATGTTGTTGAAATCTACATGTAGTTTAAAAACACCTACAATTTTTAATTGATATCTACATTGTATAATTGGACATAATTTTGTTTAAAAACCTCTAAATATATTTTAAAATAGATAAAATGTTTTTGAATTTTGGTTAAAATTTGCTCACAATGTTGTTCAAATATTTGAAGTTAAATTGAAAATAAATTTGGTTGGAACTGGGTTTAAAATATTTGAAATTAATATGAAAACAACTGAAATTTTATTGATATCTAAATAAAAAATGAAATTGTTGATATCTTGTTTGAAAACTTTGAAAAAAAAGGTTGAAGAAACTTTAAAAAAGTGTACTAGATGTTATGACACTGATTTCATCAGTTTCAAGCGAAGATGTAATCATTTCATGACATCAGCTCCTATCTTAGATTTCAAAGCTATTTGTCTTAATATAAATTGTGAAGTTAGATTTTATAAACATGTCTTAATAAAAATTAAATATTGGACCAGAAGTAAATTGTTAAAATTATTATATAGATTTCACAATCCTCCATTAAGTGTAGATTCCTAGATGTCATTTTGCATTCAAGTCCATTGAACCCTCATCAAATATCTTATAAAGTGACTTTAAAAGCTTAAGATGTAAGACGTTAAGTAAGACGATTGAAAGTGCGTGCGACTAAATGCAGGAAGGAAGACGGAAGTTTACGTTTGCGTGACGTAAGAGCGTTACGCTTCGTCTGTTCAAAACCCCCTTTTTTCTACTTTTGCTGCCTATAATTTCCTATTTAAATTTCCTCCAGATATTGTGCGAGATTAAAGAGCGGAACTAAGAGTTTAAAAACCCCTGAGAAAGACAAACAGGAAGGAATGTCCTCAAGCGCTTGAAGACAGCGACATCTATGTTGCAAACCTTGAAACAGTCAATATTCAACTCAGTACCCTACAGTCAGCAAACAAATGTCATGTGGTAAGGGGGAGTCTAAATTATAGAAGTAGACATAATCATTCAAAACCATTACTTGGCTTCCTGCCAAATCTTGTTTGCTTTTGGTCCTTCTATTTGCTTAGAGATCAGAAGATAAGATAAGCCTACCTAGTGCCTATGGTAACTAGTACCTATATAGTACCTAATAGCCATGGGATGTGCTATATGAAGGTTCAGCTGCTGCTGTAAAATGGATCCTGTAAATAGCGTTGCTCTA
Organism: Xestoiulus laeticollis; assembly: GCA_034698905.1. Taxonomy (NCBI): domain Eukaryota; kingdom Metazoa; phylum Arthropoda; class Diplopoda; order Julida; family Julidae; genus Xestoiulus; species Xestoiulus laeticollis. The sequence continues at coordinate 2,843 of JAQGCC010003962.1, forward strand.
CACTGCAAACCAGTAAATAGCATAGCTCTTACACTGCAAACTTGTAAATTGCATCCCTCTATACAGCGAAACCTGTGCATAGCATCCCTCTATACAGCGAAACCTGTTCATAGCATCCCTCTATACAGCGAAACTTGTTCATAGCATCCCTCTATACAGCAAAACCTGTAAATAGAATCCCTCTATACAGTGAAACCTGTGAATAGCTAAGCTCATTGGGACTGGACCATAAGGAGCGCTATTTGCAGGTTCAGTTAAAGTGATGAGCAAACACAAAACATGCAGACTGTGAGGATTCACTACTTCCAGGTAATGCGCTATATAAAATGATGCTATTAACAGGTTTTGCTGTGTGGATTTGATAAAAACTTGTTTTTTTTGTGTCACTGGAATTGGGTTTTGTTGTGCTTTTAGGTTTTTACCTCTACATTATATATTCTGTCATTAGGCTTATTATTTCCATAAAATACCCCTAGGCCTTTTGCTTTTGTTTTCTCTACATTTTCCTTCCCCTTCTTTTATCCCCTCTTTTTAAAGTTTGGCATTGAATGGATGCCACCCCAGTCATTGACCTTAATGACCCTCTTTCAAAATGGCTGCTTTCTCTCAAGGCATTTTTCACTTTCTAGAATATATGAATGAAATTACTGAAATTGTTTCAATGTGCCTCACACAGGCATGGATTTAATTTCAGTGTACTTCATATTTTAATTAAACATATTTTAAGCAACTTTTGAGTATTTTAAGAGGGTTGCATACCGGAATAAGGTTTTTTTTTCTAAATTATTTTTTTATTACATTTTGGAAACTGATAGGAACAAATGAAATGTAGTAAGACCTAGCATAAATATTCTATTGTTTGTTTAAATTTTTTGTTTAAATATATGTATATTACGCTTCATGGAAATATGTAAGTAACATTTATAATTGTAGAGGGTCTGGTGAACTTTATGGACATATTTCCATGAAATGTAATATACATATATTTAAACAAAAAATTTAAACAAATAATAAAATATTTAGGCTAGGTCCTACTACATTTCATTTGTTCCTATCAGTTTCCAAAATTTAATCAAAAATAATTTAGAAAAAAAAAGGTTATTTTGGTATGCAATCCTCTTAACTGTAAGTTGATAAATTAAATTATAAATAAAATACTAAATTTAATTTCATTGTGTGGTATATAAACTAACTACATATACTTTAAGCAACTTTAGGATATTTTAAGTAACTTTAGGGTATTTTAACAAACTTTAACTATTATAATTTAAAGATTTTTGATTGCTTTTTTTACAAATTCTTCATGGATTTAATTTGAAATCCAACTTTTTTCATATTTTAATTAAACTAGATTTTAAGTAAACATATTTTAAGTGACTTTTGGTTATTTAAACTATGTTAATAATTTGTTTAGCTATTTTAACTTATTTTTAGTTAATTTGTAATAACTTTTTCTAGATATTTAAACATTTTCAAATAACGTTCATATAATTTTTTTTTAATAATGTATGTTTTAAATATATATTTTAAGCAACTTTTTGTAAGTTTTGAAATATTTATAGCTATTTTAAGAAACTGTTTTTATTTGAATATAGTACAGGTACAGTGATAAAAATAAAGATTTTTAGCATATTTGTGAATTTTTGTCAAAAGACAAAAAAAAATGTATTTTATAGGTAAAAAACAAGCAAAAAATATCAACATTTTAACCCTAAAATAATTCTACGGATCTTTGAATGAGAACTAAGGACAAAAAATGTAAAAATACATCCCAGAAATGTATAATTGAGCAATTATGTAAACCTGCCAACCCTTTTTTTTTAAATAAAAGTAATTTTGATAAAAAAAGCATCTCAAAAACTACAATTCACGATCATTTTTTGTGTTTTTTAATCATCTTAAGAAACAATACTTCCTCGACATCAAAATGCATCAGACCAATTACTAGATTTATAAAGGGATTAAATTTAGCTAACCGATCATTATTTTTAATTTAAGCATTATCCTACATGGTCTGGAGATCTTGTATATATTTAAAGACAATATTTTTATAGCAAAATGTCATTTTAGTAACTTCTGATCACTCTTCTGTCACGTCCTTATGGTCGATAAATGACGTCATAATTACCATTATTTATAGAAATTGTACCCATATAGCTTCTCACAATAAATTGTTACTCTCACCAAAAAAATGACGTCATAATTACCATTATTTATACATATCCATAAAAAATTATCAAAATTTTGCATTCTTACAAAATGTTAACCGTACCAATAAAAAGGACGTCATAATGTACATAACATCTTTATGATCAAAAGACTGACGTTATAAAATGCAAAACATGACGTCTTTACAATCAATAAAAATTACGTCATAAATTCCATAAAAATGACTTCATAGTACATTTTTTAGATTTAATTGCAATCTTACAAAATGTTAACCTCACCAATAAAAATGACGTCATAAGGTACACATCAGTATGACGTCATAATAACCATTATTTACACACATGTAGTTTCTTACAATAAATTGTTTAATCTGTACTTCTTTACAATGTCATAATGGACAACAGTATGACGTCATAATAACCATTATTTACACACATGTTGTTTTTTACAATTAATCTGTACTTCTTTAGCATGTCAAAATGACGTCTTAATGGATATGACGTCATAATAACCATTATTTACACACATGTAGTTTCTTACATAATGGACAACAGTATGACGTCATAATAACCATTATTTACACACATGTAGTTTTTTACAATAAATTGTTTAATCTGTCCATCTTTAGCATGTCAAAAAGACGTCATAGTGTACAAAACAGTATGACGTCATAATAACCATTATTTACACACATGTAGTTTCTTACAATAAATTGTTTAATCTGTACTTCTTTAGCATGCCAAACTGCCGTAATAATGTACAAAACAGTATGACGTCATAATTACATTATTTATACATATATCCATACAGGTTATCAAAATTTTGCATTCTTACAAAATGTTAACCTCACCTATAAAAATGACGTCATAATGTACACATGACGTCATAATGTACGTATGACGTCATAATAACCATTATTTACACACATGTAGTTTTTTACAATAAATTGTTTAAATCTGTACTTCTTTAGCATGCCAAACTGACGTCATAATGTACAAAACAGTATGACGTCATAATTGCCATCATTTATACGTATTCATACAAATTATGTAGATTTAGCATTCTTACAAAATGTTAACCACCCCAATAAAAATGACGTCATAATAACCATTATTTACACACATGTACATGTAGTTTCCTACAATAAATTGTTAAATTTGTACCTCTTTAGCATGTCTAAAATTGTCTAAATTTGTGTAAAATGTGTTAAATTAATCCTACATTTTACGCAGATATCATTGTTTATAACATTTACTGTATAATTGTTAAATATTTTATATATATATATATATATTATATAATTGTATATATTGTTACATGTTACAAAACTGAAAAACACGTTTAAAATGTTTTTTATTTATTTTTTTAATTTGAAAAGAGCATATATACATGTATATACATATTTGTTGGGGTGTGACCATTTCCTCCTTTTATACATGTATATCCACCTCCCCTTTTTGTAAATGTATAAAATTGTAGTTTGGCCCTGCACTTCAAAAAAAGCAGCCTCCATGTTGCTTGTCCTAATGACCTCCCAACCCCCCAAAAAAAAAAAAACTTATTATTCGTGGCCATATATGACCACCTCAACCCACTACAATGTATACACGTGTACCTGAGAAAAAAAAAACCAGTTCGTCATCTACTCGTGCTACAAGAGGACGGAAATTTGTGCTTCTACCATTTTAATCACGCTTTTATAAGGTTTTAATCAAGTTTTAATCCAAATTTTCAACATTTTTAATTGTGGTTTTATTATAATGCTGCTTCTTATTGGATATTTGTGAATTCGAGAGAAAACTTGGGATTAAATCCGGTATGTTTTTAATCCATTTTGCAATATCTATACATGTACTGTGTGTTAAGGTTGAGACATTGAACTAAATTCAGATTAAAACCATTAAATTCAGATTAATTTATTAAATTTGATTAAAAATGATTTAAGTTTTAATCATGACTTTTGAAAGGTTTATCTTAATTTGATCAAATCTACATTTTTTAGGGTTATGAATACAAAATAGATCAACTACGTGTATATAAACACAGAGTTGATTTCATCCTAGCTGAAATCCAAATCAGTTTTCAGCTTGGATGAAATCCGTGACCAGGACATTTATAGTTTATCTAAACACAGAGTTGATTTCATCCTAACTCAAATCCAAATAAGTTTTCAGCTAGGATGAAATCCATGACCATTATACAATGGCTGAAATTATACAATAGAGTTGATTTCATCCTAACTCAAATTCAAATCAGTTTTCAGCTAGGATGAAATCCGTGACAAGGACATTTATACAATTTATCTTAATTTGATCAAATCTACATATTTTTTTAAATTATACCCACCTGTAAACCTCATTATTATGTTGTTAAATTCCAAAAAATATTTAGTCAAAAATTTCCCCATAATTAGCTAAGATTTCCCACAATTTAATCTTAAATTACATTCTTTTATTTCCCATCATCGTCTTTAATCAAAATATTTTTGAGTTAATAGACAAGAGGTCACTAAATGGATTTAAGCCTAGCTATAATCAGCTTTCAGCTAGGCTTAAATCCATTTCGTGACCAGACTAAAAATCAATTTGTCCTAAATGTCCTGTAATTGTGTCACAAATTTAGTCTGACAAAAATGTCAGGGACAACTGGATGAATTATTCATATTTTAAATATTTTTTTTTTTGATTTAAGCCTAGTTTATAAAAAGTTTTATGTAATGTTATTTGTTTATATAATAGGGGTACTCAAGTTCATCATCGTACATCTGAGATTTCGTATTATTTCGTAAACAGGCTCGTGCGTTCTGAAAATCTATCACGTGCGTTCCAAAAATCGATTTGTAGTTCTGGAAATCTATCACGAGCGTTCTAAAAATCGATTTGTAGTTCTGGAAATCTATCACGTGCGTTCTGAAAATCGATTCTTAGTTCTGAAATTCTATCACGTGCGTTCTGAAAATCGATTCGTAATTCTGGAAATCTATCACGAGCGTTCCAAAAATCGATTCGTAATTCTGGAAATCTATCACGTGCGTTCTGAAAATCGATTCTTAGTTCTGAAATTCTATCACGTGCGTTCCGAAAATCGATTTGTAGTTCTGGAAATCTATCACGTGCGTTCTGAAAATCGATTCTTAATTCGAAAAATCTATCACGTGCGTTCTAAAAAGCGATTTCAGAACGCACGTGATTACGCACGAGCCTGTTTACGAAATAATACGAAATCTCAGATGTACCCCTAGCTATTATCATAATTTCGACTAGGTTTTATTTTTTAAATTGAACATTATTGCGTTATTAAGGTCATCGATAAGCCACATTTTTTCAAGTTTAAGCACTAAATTTGGGTCAGTCAAAACTAGGCTGAAATTTTAATTTCACTCAAATATTATGAAATTTTAAAACTTTAGCTTGGATTAAATCGGATTAAATCCATTTTTTGATTAAAGAAATAATTTTCTGACTTTTGGTGGGTGAATAATTTATTTTGAAAAAGGGGATTTCCCTGTTGGCCTACATTTTTAAAGGCGTTTTTGACTAAATATAGAGGGCGCTGAATATTTCGTCCAGCCTTTTCTAAATCCTTGAGCCACCTATGATTATAAAAGTGTTCTCTTAGCAAATGCTAATTTGAGGTCAATTTTTGATTTATTTGACAGGTTTTTATTTACACCCAAAAAGGGATCTTCCCTTCATTAGATCACTATAGCATAGAAAATTCAACTTATTATATAATGTTGTTGTTGAAAATCTTGTTGAAATTCTCTTGAAATCTGGTTGAAAATCTGATTGAAAATATGGTGAAATGTAGGTGAACACTACATGAAAATATTGCTGAATTTCTAGTTGAAATCTGGTTGAAATTATTTTGAAATCTAGATGAAAATGTAATTGGAAAATGTGTGAAATTCTCTTGAAATCTGAAGAAGACTATATCAAATCTAGTTGAAATTCTGATTAAAAACATGTTGAAATGTATAGGTGAATACTAAATGAAAATCTGGTTGAAATTATCTTGAAATCTAGATGAAATCTTGCTGAAAATCTAGTTGAAAATCTGATTGAAAATATGTTGAAATGTGGGAAAAGTTTTCTTGAAATCTGGAGAAATCTATATGAAAATCTAGCTAAAAAATATGGTGAAATGTAGGTGAACAATAAATGAAAATCTGGTTGAAAATTTCTTGAAATTTACTTGAAAATCTAATTGAAAATCTGATTGAAAATATGTTGAATGTAGGTGAACTCTAAATGAAAATTTTGTTGAAATCTAGTTGAAATATTTTTGAAATCTGGATAAATCTTGCTGAAAATCTACAGTGTGTTTGAAAATTTGTTGTAATTATTTGAGAACAGTTGTATATTTCAATCAATTTGGATAAAATATGCAAATTGATTTAATGTACATGTACATTATTTAAAATCCATAACAAATAACATTTTAATTTTGAAAGCTAGTCAAGGAAATCCTGGTTAAAAACATAATTTATGAGATGTATTTCGTTGCCCATTTTTGTATCTAAAATTTTGTCTTAGTCATAATTTTTAAAGAAGTTTTACAAGACGATTATGAAACAAAAGTAGGAGGAAATAAAATGTAGCATCCTGTTACCATTTTTGTCGACACAATCATGATATTAATCCCACCTTTAAATCTATTTTAAATGATGTCATATCATTTGAAACATTTTCAACATTTTCTGGTAGATTTTAATCCAATTTTAATCAACTTTTAAGACTGAAAAGTCCTTAAAAAAGGCCTCTAAAGATATTGAAATTTTCCGTGTTAATTCCATATCGAAACGTGTTATTATTATGTTTTATTTTGAACATTTCAAACACCATAAAGTAGAACTGCATTTGGCAAGAAATGTGGTTTTAATTCAAGGTTAACAAGTCCTAAAATAAAATAGAAATAAATAACAATGAACAATTGTAATTTGACACACCCTTGATTACCCTTTTTTTAAAAAAGGGTGAAAAAGTGGGTGGACTTATAATATTTTTTTTCCTCCTTGCCTTATTTGTAATCTAATACTTTTTTTATATAATTACACGTGGCATTTAGAAATTTGTTTTTTTGTTATTCGCGTTATTTTTGATTCACCCTGCATGGGATACAGGGTGAATGGGAAATATAACATCTGGATGATAGTATATGTAGTTTATACCACATTTTATACCAAACTTCTACCAATTGTTTATCTAATTATTTCTGCAATATCTTCTACCAAATTTCTACAAATTATTTCTGCAATATATTCAATTAAATTTCTGCAAATTATATCTATCACTATTCAGCTAAATCTTATACCAAATTATTACCAAACATCTATCACACTTATACCACTATTAAAGTTAGTCTACCATTATTAATTTATTTATATCAAACTATTACCAAACAACTACGAAATTATTTCTAAAAAAATAATCTTGCAATTTCAAACAATATTATACCAAGCTTTTACCAAACATCTACCACTATTAGAATTATTCTACCATTATTAAATTATTTATACCAAATTATTACCAAACATCTATGAAATTATTTCTACCAAAAATCTACCAATCTTATACCAAATATCTACCACACTTATACCACTATTACAATTATTTTTATCAAGCATATACCAAAATTTTTACCAAATAACAAATTTCCACCAACCTTATACCAGTTCATTTCAACTAAACAGCTACCAAACTTATACCATTTTTAAATTATTTCTACCAAACATTTACCAAATTATTTATAACATCTACCAATTCATTTCTAATAAAAATCTACCACACTTACTGTATATCATTATTAAATTATTCTTACCATTATTAAATTATCTCTACCATTATAAAGTTATTTTTACCAAATCTTATACCAAATATCTACTACACTTATACCACTATTATTCTACCATTATTAAATTATTTATATCAAGCATCTACCAAATAACAAATTTCCACCAACCTTATACCAGTTCATTTCAACTAAACATATACCAAACTTATACCATTATTAAATTATTTCTACCAAACATCTACCAATTCATTTCTACTAAAAATCTACCACACTTATACCATTATTAAATTATTCTTACCATTATTAAATTATTTCTACCATTTTTAAATTATCTCTACCATTATAAAGTTATTTCTACAAAATCTTCTACCAATTTCTTAGCAATGGTATACCAAACATCTACCACACTTATACCACTATTGCAATTATTCTACCATTATTAAATTATTTATATCAAGCATATAGCAATTCATTTCTACTAAAAATCTACTTATACCATTTTTAAATTATTTATATCATTATGAAATTTTCTCTGCCATTATAAAGTTATTTATACCAAATCTTCTACCAAATTTATACCATATCTTCCAACAAATTTCCACAAAACATTTACCAAAAATCTACCAAACATCTTCAATCTAAAATGAATAAAAAATGTCATGTTGAATAAACCGATTTTACACTTTATTTTATGTGTATTTTTTTGATAATTTAAAAGTGATGAGATATCTCATGTTTTATTAGATGATCCAAAACACAATTTAACCACGAAATTACATTTCTATAAAAAAAACCATTTGCAAAAGTTGAAATACTTTTTTTTTTTCAATTGTTGAGGAAACGAAATAAAAAAAAAAAAAAAAAAAAAAAAAAAAAAAATGAGAAATTTAAAAATGAGCACTAGGCCTAAATTTAAAAAAAAATAAACTATTTAAGGATACGTACTGACAAAAATGTGAAAAAAGACACAATATGTCCAAGTACATATCCGGGTTATTTGCACTCCTTTTGTTGTGCATTATTTTCATTGTCATTTTCATTGTCATTGAATTGAAAGTTAATTGTAATCTTTGTTTCTAATTGCACACTTGCATGGCTTGTGCTAGTTCCTGTTTTTATTCACTTTTTCAAAGATTTCATTATTACACCAATTGAGTTGAATTGACAAATAAAAAAAAACACATTTAATTAGTCAAGATTTCAGTCATTAATTCAATTCTTCTTCTGGTCAACAACCCCACTTGAAAATTCATGAAAACAACAATGGAATTCCTGTGGTTAGTAGCATTGACATTATAGCTGCATGTGGCTGAGGCTTATAGCTTTGTATTGTGGTTGTGGTTAGTGCCATTAAGTTGTGGTTAGTGCCATTAAGTTGTGGTTAGTGCTATTAAGTTGTGGTTAGTGCCATTAAGTTGTGGTTAGTACCATTATGTTGTGGTTAGTGCCATTAAGTTGTGATTAGTACCATTAAGTTGTGGCTGTGGTTATGCCCGTTAAATTGTGGCTGTGGTTAGTGCCATTAAGTTGTGGTTAGTATCATTAAGTTGTGGTTAGTGCCATTAAGTTGTGGTTAGCGCCATTAAGTTGTGATTAGTACCATTAAGTTGTGATTAGTACCATTAAGTTGTGATTAGTACCATTAAGTTGTGGTTAGTGCCATTAAGTTGTGGTTAGTGCCATTAAGTTGTGGTTAGTTCCATTAAGTTGTGGTTAGTACCATTAAGTTGTGGTTAGTGCCATTAAGTTGTGGTTAGCGCCATTAAGTTGTGATTAGTACCATTAAGTTATGGTTAGTGTCATTAAGTTGTGGCTAGTGCCATTAAGTTGTGGTTAGTGCCATTAAGTTGTGGTTAGTGCCATTAGGTTATGGTAAAGTACCATTACGTTATGGCTGTGGTTATGCCCATTAAATTGTGGCTGTGGTTAGTGCCATTAAGTTGTGGTTAGTACCATTATGTTGTGGTTAGTACCATTATGTTGTGGTTAGTACCATTATGTTGTGGTTAGTACCATTATGTTGTGGTTAGTGCCATTAAGTTGTGATTAGTACCATTAAGTTGTGGCTGTGGTTATGCCCGTTAAATTGTGGCTGTGGTTAGTGCCATTAAGTTGTGGTTAGTACCATTAAGTTGTGGTTAGTGCCATTAAGTTGTGGTTAGTATCATTAAGTTGGGGATGTGGTTAGTAGCAGTGAAATTTAGTTGGGAATGTGGCTATTGAGTGTGGTTGTATCTGTGGCTGAGGATTGTAGCTGTTGCTGTGGCCTTAAGCTTTGAATGTGGTTAGAAGAATTAGATTTTGGCTATATCTTGTGGTTGTGACTGTGGCGTACACAGTGGCTGATACTTGTGGTTTGCAGCTGCGGTTAGTACTGTCTGCAAGTAGATTTGGCTATGTGGTTGAGGCTTCTATATGAGGATTAAGCTGTAACTTATGGTTATAGTACTGTTTGGCTAGTGGATGTGGCTGTGATTTGTGGTTATCTGAGGCTTAAGCTTTTACTTGTGGTTGTGACTGTGGTTAGTACTGTTGGATAGCGGATGTGACTTGTGACTTGTGGCTGAGGCTTCTAGCGCTGGCTTGTGGTTGTGGCTTATATCTCAGGCTTAAGCTGTAACTTGTGGTTGTGGTTAGTACTGTTGGCTAGTGGATGTGACTTGTGGCTGAGGCTTTTAGCTTTGGCTTGTGGTTTATATCTGAGGTTTAAGCTTTTACAACTTGTACTTGTGGTTGTTGTTGCTATGGTTAGCACTGTTGGCTAGTGCCGGCTGTGGCTTATACATGTATCTGAGGCTTGCTGCAAATTGTGGTAATTGTGGCTGTGGCATATAGGCCTAGCTGATACTTCTGGTCTACAGATGCATGTAATTAGTATACTGTTGGCTAGTGGCTGCTGCTAATTGTGGTTGTGGCTGTGGCATATAGGCCTAACTGATATTTAATTGTGGTCAGCTGCAGATGTGGTTAGTACTGTTGGCTAGTGGATGTACGTGGCTGTGACTTTTGGTTGTGGCTTATATCTGAGGCATAAGCTGTAACTTGTGGTTATGACTGTGGCATATAGCTGATACTTGTGGTTAGCTACATATATGATTATCTGAAGCATGTGCAATTCATATTGCACATGTCATTTACCTCGTGCGTCGTTCCAATTGCGTAGTTGCGCGTGCCATTTCATGCACGTTCCAATTGCGTAGTTGCACGTGCCATTTCATGCACGTTCCAATTGCGTAGTTGCACGTGCCATTTCATGCACGTTCCAATTGCGTAGTTGCACGT
>JAQGCC010003963.1:0-14073 GCA_034698905.1 Xestoiulus laeticollis
TTATAACAAGTAGTTTTTTTGAAAGTATGTATCAAAATTTCCCCATAGGAATGGGGGTGTGCAGTTCAGCCTTAAAGCTACAAGTACACAGCCGTCTCAAACAATTTAAACAAAATTACGAATGAATTAAAGCGACGACATGAACCTAGTAAATCAGGCATGGCAATTCACAAAGTAAACCTAGTAAGTCTACATTTCTCGAAAAACTAAACATTGAAACCAGCTGAAAACTAGTGTGAAAATAGTGGATATAGTTGACGCTTTTCCTGCACCTATAAACTGCATTTCTCCCACATTTGGCGAGCTTAATCAGCAATTAATTCGGCGTAATTTCGAGTCGAAATTTTTCAAAACACCGAGAAGAAGCGAAAATGACATCAAGTTGAGAAATGAGGAGGGCTTAATTAATGAACACTAAAGCTTACATGTGTAAATATAGGAATTTGGATGGGAAAGTTGTGTTGAAACAAACGCGCTATAATGAATCTAGTCTAGACAATACCTAACGTAAATTGCATTAAAAATAAGCGGGAGAGCGTTGTAGACACGCCGATGTAATTACAATTGGGCCTCGCAATAATAACGACGAAAAATACACAAATACGAAAGCTAGGAAGGCGGTTTGTTGATAACTTCACGCATCTGCAATGGCCTTATTTTGATTTAATTCGGCAATGGCATGCAATGCGCAGCACGAACCATGGCTTATGCAGCATTAAATCTCAATGGAAATATTCAAAAAACAATGCTAACAGACAGGAAGCAGGCCTCAAAGTGCTTCGTTACATAAAACATACAAACATTTTTATACATTACGAGGCAACTCGATATGAATATTTCACAATCGAGTCTGATGAGTAAAGTAATGATAAATGGGCGTAACTGCTTGTATTTTAATCGCTTATAACATGAAAATGAAATTTTAAAGCTATTGTATAGATCTATTGTCAGAGAGCAACTATAATTTGCAATCATTATTATTGACAGGTCTCTAACACCAATATCCTAAATTTGGTTTTGGCACTCAAGCATTCCCTATTGTAAAAAGGTACTGGACCAGTATTCCATAACCTAGTATCACACTGGACCCTATGGGAAAAAATACATGGTCCAGTATGAAACTGTGTTATGGAATACTGGTCCCAGCATCTTTTCCCAAAAACGTTACATTTGATAAACTTTAAGAATTGATGCTGAAAAGCTTTCATGCAAATTGAAGCCAGTTTATAAAGCGAGACGCATTTAGATGCAGAAAGAAGAAAAAAAAAAGCCAGGCTAATTTCTCTTTCCTCAGTAATATTTCGCGAAATTACGAATAGAAACAGACGAAAAATACCATTCCGTGCATTAATTCGCCTATTGCATATGCCGCGTCACGTAAAGCGGCATTAAATCCATGCCAATGCTCTACGGATAGTGTTAGAGGCGACCCTAGAGATAGCAGACAGTAATTGAAAAATATGAATTTCGCATAATAATTCGGTTGCATTTCGGGGCGATTGGGAAACAACAGGTTCTACTTGTTGCTATACATAATACATGCTTTTGCTGAATGCGCACTATTTCAACAACACAACAACAGTCTTATATCGATCCGAGTCAGCCAGAGCGGCACAAAGGCCTAAACTAATACACGAAAGCCAGACGCAATTTTACAATTTTAAACATTGGCCGTATACAAAAGGGGCTTCGTGTCACGCGAAATGACTGTCTGCTGGCGAAGCACATTTTTATTAGAATTTTCAGCGCCCTTTTATTAAAACGCTTTTTTTTTGCACTGGCGATGTTGTTTTGGCAGCACGCTTTTTCACTAGCCGCCGGGTGGCGTTCGTGGACTATGAAAAACCAGAAGGACATTCCTGCCATTTTATGACGTACAATTGTAAAAATGACATTTATATTACATAAAACGACTTATATACACGAATATGATAAATTGCCCGTCACGGAGAAGGTAGTGAAAATGATAATGGAATAAGGTGTATTTCGATTTCACTGCATTTTTTTTATTTCCACTCAGACTAGGCTGAGATCAAGACTACTAAAACAAATACAATTTCATCAAATTTTGTTTTCGCTTTTTCGGTTGACATATTGTCGAAACCGATATAAATGCCGGAATAATTCAAAGTTTTTTTATTTTTCGTAAATATTGTTTAAAAATGCGATTTCATTCTTTGTGACATTTAAAAAAGTACGGTATAAAAACATACTGAAAGTTTGAAAATAATATTCATTAATCATAATTTTAAACCTTGAAAGTTTTGAAGATAGGCAATCACTGCTAGCTCACGTACACTGCAGGGATGCCTGCCAACATGTTTTAAGTAAAGTTTTAAAATATTGTTAAAAACCTTTAAAACTATTTATTAAAAATACTAATGTTCGTCATATTTCTAGATAAAAAAATCATAGTTGTGATTTTATATAAAAACACAATGCGATTTTGAAGATAGGCATGCAATCACTGCTAACTTAAATGCATTGAAAAATTGCCCACAATCGTTCAGCAAAATTTAAAAAAAATCTCGTTAAAAACCTTCAATACTCTGTTAAAAATAAATTGTTGTTAACATTACATTAATATAATTTCGAATCACATATTCATTGATAATGATTTGATATGGAAACACCCTGAAAGTTTCGAAGATAGGCAATCACTGCTAACTCGGATGCATTGCAAGGTTGCCAACCAACGTTCACTACAATTTCAAATTGGTATAGTTAAAAACCATTCAAAATCGTTGTTAAAACCACTAATATATTATGTATTCGTCATATTTAGAAATAAAACTCGATAAATGATGGTTTGATATAAAAACACAAAGTGAGTTTCGAAGATAGGCAATCACTGCTAACTCGGATGCATTGCATGGTTGCCCACCAACAATCCCTAAAATTTCAAAAAAATATCGTTAAAAACATTCAATACTCTTTTAAAACGTACTGTTTTTGGCAATTTATTAATATATGATGTGCTAAATCTAAATGTACATCGATTGCTATTGATTCGATATAGAAACACCCTGAAAGTTTCGATGATAGGCAATCACTGCTAGCTCAGGTGCATTGTTAGGTTGCCCACTTTCCTTCTCAACATCTGACAAGTGTGCTATTTTTCATCGATAAAATCGCACGCATTTAGGAACATTCTGTCGAACAGCTCCGCAAGACTAACGTCCTCATTTTAAACAATCCACCAGGGCCAATCGATCGAAATAGATCCAGCGCGAACGTGGCTAAAAATTCTGTATAAAATTACAATATTTTGAGAATGTTGTCTCCTGTTTTCAAAATGTTGTTAATGGACGGCAGGGGGCCTCGAATCATTCGATGGTGAAATCCCAGCAGATATGGGGCTATCTGTTTCGTAACACATCGCTAAGTTTTAGTACAGGACGAAATAGGAGAAGGGGAACCGAAAATTTAGTGGCAGTGGGGTGGATGAAGAGCAAGAGGGGCCTAAGGGAAAGGGGTGGGGGGGTTAGAGAGTGTGGAATTTAATGCTGCTGCTGTCTAATGGCTTCTGTTGGCGCTGAATGGGATATTCCCCTCCACACCGCAAAGTGCTATTGTTAGGTCACCTGTCCCACGATACTCAATTCCCCCAGGAATCCCCATAGGGATCATCTACGAGGGAATTGACTCACTTGTTACCGAGCCCAGCGCATAAAGACGTGTCACATGGTGCTGGGACAACTTCCATTGATTGGAAAATGCAGCGGGGGAAAACAGCTTACGAGCGCTCCACGCGCCCTAATTCTATCGAAACTAATGGGGAAATGAATTCAAACTAAAACAATGGATGTAAACAGGCAGGTGCTAGCTGCGTCTTTGACCACGCTATATTAGGTTTTGACAACTGTTGCATTACAAAATACTTTGAGGACACCCCACGCTTCTTGTTTTTTATATGTCAAATATGAGCTTGACATTTTAGACCCCATATAGGGTGATATCTGGTTATACAACAACGCATTTGTTTGTTGTTTGAGTGCTATTGTCGGTTCAAGTACATGGTAAACAAACGGTCATTTCTATAAACATTCCAGTTTTTGTGTGTGTGTGTAAATCGAGCTTTTCCCATCAGTTGTAGTGCTCCGAGGAAACCATAAAAAGTAACGTGGACAATAATATGATGTGTGTGCTACTATTTATCCATTGATTCGAGATCATTTTATGAGGTCCCTCGAGAATCCAATATTCCGAACAGCATTTTTTACAAGTTACATATTACCATCTGCTGTATTGCTCAAGGGCAGCTTACGGGATATTTGCAATATACATGACGCATTTACATTCTGACGTCAAAGGGTTAGGTTGTCTACGTTACATTTGCTTCCAGATTTCATGGACAAAACCTATAGCTCTCAGACTCAATGAGTACCAAAATTGAAAATCAGTTCATCAAATTCGCAAATTTGAAGAAAAGATCAGTGAAAACATACATTCTTTTCGGAAGCAAAATACATTTAGGGTTGTCTAGTGTTGTGGGGTTTGAATTTAATATGGAATGTAAATAGCATATTTATAATGCCGGAATTTTCCATTATATATATTTATTGGTAAAGAACTGCGCGAGCTTATACACATACTTATCGATAAAGTGTGCATTTTGACTAGAAGGAGTCAATTTATTCAAGCAACAGCAAGAGCACTTGCATTCAAATTGGTTTTAACGGGCGATAAGCAATTTTCCATGTCGTCTTAAAAACGCTCACATTGTGCACCCTGTATATTAAGCCGGTGCTTTAATACACGCTCTTCGTACGCATACAATGGCCTCATACACTAGTATGATACAGAGTAATTTCTTAAAATAAAAAGAAATATTTCATATGACAGGATTTTAATATAATTGAACAGCGTTCCGAATGAAACAGTTTCATTATGAAGCCAATATGACAAAAAGAGCATTTGCCAGCATAAAACCACAAAGGCACAAGTGACAATTGCTCGAACCAGGTCCATTCATATAACAACGTTCATGGCATCAGCTAATTTGCATAAGCTTCTAGTGTGTGATATTCGTGCGCACGATTCAGCCGTTAAACCGTTTAGCAAAACGCCAACACGAATTTCCAATCCAATTATAGTTATCACTAGATTAAGTAAACATTGAAAAATCTGCAGGTAACGGTGCATGTGTTTGCATACAAGTATAGTCTCCGCCATTGGAACATTTTGCTAAAGGGCTACACACCAATCGACATGTGCTTACCAATGTTACAACAAGCGTTCCCGTGCAACGCACCAAGTCTGGCATAAATCAATACTTAAATGCAAAGCAAACCAAGCACGAATAAATATAATTGCATTCTAATTTCAATGTAATCTGCCTTTTGATCGACAGCAAAGGCATTCAGCAGATATGTGACCAAAATAGAACGAAATAGACGTTAAGCTATCGTACTGTCTTCGAAACGCCTCATGCTAATGGCTGTTTAGCATTTAAAAAAAAGAAAAGAATAATGATTTTTATCTCAATTTGTTCGTGGGTTAAGAATAGTCAGGATCTATACTATTGATTGTTTTTGTTTTTAACATCACCTGTTGTTTGCTCAAAGATCACAGTGAATGGATATTAGCTATGCAGCTCAATGCACACGTATACTCGAAATAGACATCTAAAGAAATTTCAATAAAAAAAAAGTGGAAAAAAAATCGAATTTCTTCTATCCAAGCCCTGCACTAATTTTGTCGTACGTTGTACGTCTACGGTCTATCCTTGATCCGTGTTCGTGGTTTGGGCTTAAAATTGTCCAAAACGTGAGGAAAATAACAGGTTTGACCAATCTGGGTTAGAGAAGGAATAAGGGAGAGATAGGCCCAGAGTCAATGGAGTCATCGTCCTTTTCGATTCATTGTTCATGTATGGGGCAGCCAATGTTAGCACCCCTAGAGGACAAAACCGGAGCCCACGAAAACAATGGGGGTGGAACAATGGACCCAGGGCGAATTTATAGGAGCGAGTGCTGGCAAAAATGATATCTGGAGCCCTGGACCCAATTTGAATAAATAATCTCTGACAAGGGACAGCAATTTATGGATCTGCAATAATGATTGGGACCGAAAGATCACAGTGATAAAAGAACAAAAATCGGAAAATTGGATATGGTCGAAAATAGGCATTGGATGGAAAAGGTTTCGAAAATTAAACACCATGCAAAATTATAAGCTGAAGTTCAAACAGAATAAAATAATGGCACCAGATGCTGGGAATGGACATTTTTAAGGTAGTTTGATAAAAAAAATCTGACCAAAACGTTTGCCCAAATTTATTTACACGCTTCAATTCCTTGAACTTTTATTTACAGACCATTTATGCTTCGTTGTAGCTATATAACAATAATATCTCATTTTGCTGATCAATATCTTCATTGTTTACATTTTCAATGATATCATTTTAAGAGAATAGAGGATGAATATCCGAACAGCAGCCATTTCTTGCTTGGAATCATGTATTTACGTTTCCTCCAAACAAATGATGTAAATAATCACGACAATAAATGCTTGAATTAAGAAACACCAGCATCTTTACATGGATATTTTTTTTTTAATCTACACAAAATCATTTATATTACAAAACGTGTATTGAAAACATATAGTCTACATGTATTTAAACTTGAAACATGTAATTATCCTCGTATATAAACGCATAATTTATAAACACTCCACTATGAACTTTCCTTACAAATCCATGACAACAACCAAAGTAAATATTTTAAATAAAAATCCCTACGTGGGAGAACGCTATTCTCTCGCATGTATTGTATTCTTAAAAAAATGTTAACACTGCACATAAAGGGTTATGACAGCCTAGGTCACATCGTCC
Organism: Xestoiulus laeticollis; assembly: GCA_034698905.1. NCBI lineage: Eukaryota > Metazoa > Arthropoda > Diplopoda > Julida > Julidae > Xestoiulus > Xestoiulus laeticollis. Next base: position 6,836 of record JAQGCC010003963.1, read on the forward strand.
AAAAACAGGGTCATATCACCCATCCTATACAGTTGTTTGACAGGTCGATTTGTGCTGCTTGACCGTAAGGGTAAACAGAGTGAAGCAGGGAGTCATTGGTCGGCCAAAAATGCGATGTCCAGACCTAGGTCAGACAAAGCAGGAGAGAGGGGGTTCTAAAATTGGGAAAACAATGGCTATAGCATTGAGGGGGGGACCCATGCAGAAGCGTCGTCAGCAGCACCGTCTGTTTTCGCTTACGTCGCTTTCGATTAAGGCCATGTTAATTTCGCGGATAGCTTCGCTTTGCTCATTGGCGTGCTGGGTCGATAGCAGAGCGGAGGCTGCGCCTGCGTGGTACGGACATTGTATATTGGTTAGGGTCGAGGTGGAAAAACGGAGCTGCACAACAGTTATAAGCCACAAAGTGTCGGAACCAGCGCTAGAGACCGAGGGAGCGAAGGCAGCGAGCGGAAGCAACAGCAAATGCAACAGGAAGACCGGCGGGCCACCATGCAGCGGACGGAGCCTAAAGAACCCAGCATCCGTCGTTAGGAATTGCACGAAAACCTACAGCAGTTTTTAGTTGATTTTCCACATAAAATCAACCTCTTTTTACAGTAAGTTCGCGGCGACCGAAAAAAAAAACAGCATGCTTTGTGCGACGACTTCCTGGTTCCTGGACGTCCAGCCATACAACCATGCAGGTCTGTAGCGTGACCTCTCCCACGTCCTGAACGCCAACACCCGTGACCTCTGGACGTCCAGCAACACGGATTTGACATCGTGACAATGCACCCTCAAGCCGCTACGTCGTCGGCAACAACTCACTGACCATTGTGCGAATGGACGTCAAGCAATAATCCTCGGCAATAAGTCCATCTCTTGGATTTCGTGATGGTGTGAGTAAAGCCTTAAGTTCAGCTGAAAAAAAAAATCAGATATCTGCTTTTGGATGTTGACCAGCGTTCTAGTATCAGAAGCCTTTTAATCCCTGGAGCATCCCGGACTGTCCATTACGTTTTTTTTTGACTAGCAATACGCGATTAACTAGTGCTTTTCAACGTTCAGCAATACCCCTTGGTCATATATGGCAATAATCTTGTTCTGACCAACGTGGACCATGTGTGCAGTGATAGGAAACGATCGACAACTGCACTCGAATCCAATGTGAACTACGTGACTAACCCTCACCAACGACAAGCAATAATACTTGGCAATAATCCATTCTTCCAGTAATAATTTTAGTGCTGTGGTTTGATGAACTTTGACCTGTCTCGATGGTCCCAGACAAAGGCCAACTGTCAACTGGAAAAATACTTCCAGTCCATTCACCTTATCGTCGATAAAGGCAGAAATAATAATAATAAAAAACATGCATCGTCTTTGAAGAATGTCTTCAATTAATGGCCCTAGCTACAACATGGATCACTAAGGCCCTGCCGGTGTTCCTTCCGCCTCGCGTTTTCTGGGTTCCTCCAACCTGCAAGTTTTCCATGGATCTGGGATACTGACTAGCGGACATTTTCCGCAAATCTGAAAGCAATAGCCAACTGCTGCCCAAAAATTACAAGCACTGTCCTCACTCTTGACCTGTGGAAATGCCTCGATGCTATTTGTTCAAGAAAGTGAAATATCCCGTGGAAAGGGATAGGTCCAGTCCGCCCAGGGCTCCGTCCAGTCCGTCCGAGGCGACGGTAGCACCCAGCCCACCACCCTACCATGGGGCGCTACAAATCCATAATGGTGAGCCTCATTTTTAGCTATTTTCACATTTTGAAATATAATCGAGAACACTATAGGTCTCACAAAGAACGAAATTTAAAAAAGCACACCCTTGCTTACAATATTCGAAATAAGAAGCCTTTTTGCCAAAACTGGTTCAAACATCACATTGTTTGGCTATTTATCACTTCATGGTAACAATGATAAAGTATGATCTTATTAATAATCAATCCCATTGATGACAGACGTTTTCAATATTTTTATATTTTTTCATAGACATCCTTAGAAGGAGTAACTATAATAAATAACATTCAGGAAATGTCCAAGTATTAACTTGAGTAATTTTTTTGCAAAACATATTAAATCTAACATTTGCACTATCACTATAATCTGAACTTTCATACAGGGATTATTTTTCTTATAATGTACAGCGATTATATTAGCATTATGTATGTAAATTGGTGTGTTAAGTTTCCAAGGGTCCCAATTCAGTAAGTAATGAACGACATTTGATAATTGATTAGGGCTTAAAAGCAAAGTAACACACCATAGAGTATTTCTAAATGCCAAAATGAATATTTATCAGCACTTTGTACATTTTTACTGCCCATCATACTTTAATATTCGTTATTAATTGCAGTATTTGAACACCCTAAATGCTTAAATAATATAAACACGGGATAATTAAAATACGAGAAATGCGGAATCATGCACAGATTTTTTTTTATTGCATTATGTGCTTGAAACCAATGATGAAACGTCAATGCCCTTTAAAAAGAGAACTTAAATTTGTGCGGATTTGTGGTCGCAAGAATCCGAGAATAACTTATTGATAAGTTCTAGAGTAAAGATAGTGGCCTGATAAAGATGGTTTTTTTTCTGACCTAGCCAATGTTAAGGGGAAAACTGTTTGATCAGTCATCAACTGACTTAGTGCCAACCAAACGATTATTAATGATTCATGTTTTATCAGCGATTAAGTTGAACGAGTGTTTTTGGCATACACACTAAAAACATAGGGTTAAAATTCATCCCAATATTGAGAGCTATATGGACATACGAACATTGGGTTGAATTTAAAATTTAAGTGTAGCAACCAAATGTTGGGTTTAAGTTACCCAACGTTGGGGTCACAGTTATTAACACGGGTGACCCAACGTTAGATAACTTTTACCCAACATTTGGTTGCTACACTTAAATTCAACCCAATTTTGATAGGTTCATATAGCATTCAATATTGGGTTGAACTTTAACCTTACGTTTTTAGTGTGCACCATTTATCCATTGCAAATGCACGAGGGATTATCCAATGCCAACTTTGCATTAAATAAATAATATCCAAATGTATTCTTAGGATTAAAAAAAATTAATTATTTAATCGAAGCTGTAGAAATTATAAACTGCATTTATTTAAAGCCTGTCTTTGCATTATAATGCCTGTCTGTGCTAAGGTAATTAGTTAGCTAGCGATAATAATTAGTCATTATTGTAATGAAATTCAATTTCCATTATCGACTTGTAGATTACACGCCATTAACAGCTATTACATATTTTTTTAATAAATAATGAGAATGAGGATCTATACACGAATTTAAATTAAACTGAAGAAACATTTAAAATCCGTTGCAAATATTGTTGCTTTGTTTCATTCATAAATCTGAGCCCCTTAACCATGCTAGGGCACACAAGTCCTCGTTATCTATCTCGATCATGGATTCAACAGTTGTTAGGTTTCGATTTACCCATGCTGAGATTTATTAAATACACGTTTTTCAACAAACTGAACAGGAAGCGAGCGATTCATCTGAATTTGTGTGAAAAACGATTTGACTGTCATGGGATGCCCAACAGGCTTAGGCCTACGGAAAAGCCCTGTTAAGATAAGCCCCCACTTTGCACCTCAGATCAGACAATCCGTGTTCTGGGGGATAATACACTAATCATGATTGAAGCCTAAAAAATGTATAAAAAAAAGGAAATTGAAACTGATACGAATTGGCTTCTTCATGCTTGGTTGGAAGAAACTCATTCATTCGGCAGAGAACTGATCACTGTGATAAGGTTATTTCAATATAAAACCACATCTTTAAGCATGTACAAGAATACCCAGTAACAACCTACCATTTCACTGGTCTTATTTTCAGTGTAGCATTACCATTTATGTAATTTTGACCTGGAATTTGCTTGATATTTTTTCTATTATTTGCAAAGAAAAACAGTACTGTACAATTGCAAAGACAAGTAAACTGTTAAACTAGGTATGGGAGAAAATCATTTTTGTTATACACAAGTTTCTTGTTAAGACGAAAATTGCCAATATAATTCCCAGAAAGATGCTGACAGGTTCAAAGTTAAAAATACGAGGAATTTTAATCCGAAGCTTATTTTTGATGTGGGTTTAAAACCCCCCCACATCTCGAGTAATTGCTTCACTTCGTCAGTTTTTATTACCCATTGTCAACTTGCTACAAATTTCGAAAGCAGAATCCATTAAACCCTCCGCATTTCGTTGAACATCTTGACATTTTCAAAACAAGATAAAAAAAATTATTTTGGAAAAAAAAAACCCAACAACATCAAAGCTATTTTGTCATGGAAAGCAACACGTCTTGCATCCTCTACACGTATTACACTTGTAGATCTAGGCAAAAGCTAATACTGCGTGCATGTTGCGTAAACCCTTGCAAGACTATAGGCCTGCCACTAAATCAACCACTACCCTTTCAGCCCCCCTTCTTCCCTATGCATCTTGTAATGCAATTTATCTAATTAGCATTAAGAAACGTGGACTGCATTACAAAAGAGATAGCTGCATGGCGAATGGGTGTTGTTCTGAGAGTGTGTGTGTGTGTGTTTACAAATGTTCCAGCCACCTCCAACGAAGCAGCCCAAGACCTACCCTATCAATTTCTTCAACTTAAGGAAATAGCCTAGGGCTTCCCAACGACGTTTATAAATGCCTTTGCCGCACCAGAGAAGAGCTTAATTCATGCAACAAAAGATCAAATCAACGTAATTAGACGAACATCTTGCTCGATGCCATCGTTGCCTTTAATAGTTGGGAATTAGAGAGGCGTCCAAAAGTGGGGCTGGAAGTGGAAATTGAGCAGCAATGGCATAGGGCATCAAGGAGGGTAGCGCTCCCCGGTGGCAATGCTGAGCACATCGTTGTATTGCTCATGTCATGGGAGGAAAAACCAGCAACCGAGCATTTTCATCGAAATATTTCCAATGACCTTGCACCCCAAATTGCACTCATTTGATGCCAAACCATTGAATGTTTAGAATTGTTTTCAAACTGTGCTAACTGTACTGCCAGACCTTTCCAGTTAAGACAATTTACTGTCTTTCCTGTCTGTCTCTAGACAGAAAAACAAGCTGTTTCGCCTAAAATACATTACGATTTGACAAATGCCTTCAATAACATTTTATGTGGATTTGCACGAGGCGGCCGAAAATGCCACAAACTGGTGCAAAGGGCCTGCAGCATGCCGGAGTATAAATTGATAGTTGTTTTGGGCCTAGCATCCGAGAATGGCACCTTCGTATAGCATTAATTTGAGGCGTACATGTAGGATGAAGGTGAGAAGAGAAATGTTAAATTTAATAAAGTTTTATTATAAATGGATGCGCTTTATAAACACGGTACAATGCGGGTTATATCTATCAGTCTGAAATTAATATAAAATATGATGACACATATACATGTCTAAGCTATAATAATATAATGTTATAGATTTTTTTCCCTCTCTCGAACCGTCTGGCAAGGAGCAGCGAAGAAAACGTTTGATAAATAGCCTATAAGGATTTTGTCAATATCAACCACACCTGTTGCCGAATTCTATTAAGATAACATGAAAGATAGCTCTGACGTCAGCACACATCCACGTCGACTATATATTAACAGTAAATTCAAAGCGAAATAGCATTTGATCTCCAACATTGAAAATAAAATAAACTGTAGTAGCCTATAGTTTGCTGTAGAAATGTGTGCAATGCATCAGACTGTGAATGCACACAAACTCATTCCTTTTAAAAAACACAGTCTTTACACATGCACTTGCAACCAAAATTGATTGATAAATACAGCAGTATGTACATATCCGTGTCCAATGTTTCATATGCCCAATGTTGGGTTCACATCAATGCCTCGTTTCATCTTAATTTGCAAAATTAATATGCTCGCTGTCCATATCTTGATTTTTAGACAATTTAGTTGGTTTTCTTTCACATTTTCCCATATAAATTATACATCCAAGCCGAAACAATGGCAGTTGTGCTTCCATCGTGAATGGTGTTGTCTAACATCATCGTGCCAGATCTCGGTAGCACATGTCCCATTGTACATTAATATATAGGTCATAAATACATAAATATCCCATTTTCCAAATGTTAACATCTCCATCCTGATACGCCGCTTGCATATGTATAACCAGGACCAACACTCTTCCTGATTGAAAAATTTTCTTTCCATTTGCAGCAACGTGATCTAGGCCAGTCTGCCTACGTGTGATTTTAAATAATTTATTGCCAGAGAATCAAATGTGCGTTTTCAGAAATCCATATACATATAATATCGAATTGCCAAACATATTTCGCTGCCTGCTGAGCACGCCAATAGGCGATCGATATGGGAAAAAATGGGAGGGGCTTATAACCCACGCGATGCATTTTCTACTCTTCTGTTATACCTGTAGCTTATCAATTTGACCCGCACACACACAAACACGAACCGATATTTATTACGGCCATTAAGCCGTATAATTTTTGGGCTACTGAGTAAATATATTTAGTTTCATCCGCTTTTTAATGAAAATTAGTTCAAAATTCCGTGCATGACGTTCTTACCAAATTCTGCAGGTTGAAGCTGTCCACATTGTTCAAATCCAGCAGTTTAGTGAAGAGCAAACTACCATCGACCGTCTCCGTGTCAATGCTCTGATGAGCTTTAAAACACGATAAAACTAAAATAAGACAAACAATTGTAACTGCAGGTCTGTATAATGGGTATGCACACCCTGACAAGCTCTGACAAGCAAATAACTGGCCTTCTGAAGTACAATTAACTCTCTAAGACAACATGCTGACAGACAAGCAAGAGGTAAATAAATTTGAACAGCCGTTCGCATATAAAACTTGTGAAATCTAGTAAGGTAATAACAATGATTATTAAAACAGCCTTGTTATAGATAGCCTCAACTTTCTATTCTGATTGAGACTTAATTGAAACCAGCAGCTATTGACTGTCAGAGAGATATAGTTCGATCTTTAAACAAGGTGCGAACATTGTTGGATTTCACGATAAACAATGCACTGTAACAAATTTCTGTAAATTTTACAGCCCATTGTGTGGGTTTACTTTACACTATAATAGAGAAATTGTGCAGTTTCCTTTAATCTTGACGACATTGGCAGCACTGGCTTTTTTTTGCCAATGCGCATGCATGGGGACGACGTTATTGGGTTTGTGGTTGAGGGGAGACGACAATTTTATTAGTTTAACGTGATAATACAACGTCTTTGTGGAGCATAAC
>JAQGCC010003964.1:0-14071 GCA_034698905.1 Xestoiulus laeticollis
ATTATTACAATTCGTCATATATACTACTGAACATTTTTCTTCAATTGGAATAGGATCCTTCTTACATGGAAGAAATGAAAAGATAGTTTTTTTACATTTAGGGGCCAAGTTGATCGATCTGGACGATAGGAATGTCGCATTTTTTTCTTAATTGATTTGTAATGGCCTCGGGGTCACTTTCGTTACCCAGAATTCCTCTTTTCCTTTCTACAGGATTTCTCGATTTAACTTCATTCAAATTTGGATAACCACTTATGATGGTTGGAAGAATTTTGTGGATTTTTATGGATCTTAACAGTATAATGGGATTTTTTAAAAGGAAATGTAAAAGAAAAATGGTGCAGTTTTATTTATGATGATTTCCATGATGAGGGTAAGATTGAAACTTTTGGATTAGGTTAAAGAATTTATATTTTTTTCTTTTTCACTTTTTAAAATAGTTACAGAATGTATTCTCTTAGCGTGACTTTTGTATTGTTTAAATATTATGTAGTTGCCTGATGAAGAATTGGCTGCAATTCAAAACGTTGCATAAAGAAAAATTTTTATTTGGCTGAGAAGTTGTGGTTTGATGCTTTTTGACTATCTACCAGCCATTGGGATGGAGTTAATTAATCCGTTCGTTATGTAATAATGTAGCGCTTAGTTATACCGATAGTCTGTAATTATATTCCTGTTTTTGTATAATTTTATATCCAACTTAACCGTCTTATCAGCCGTCTTGCGTTCAACCATCGTGTCGCGTTTTACCGTCGTGTCACATTCTTAATTTGTGTCGCGTTCTAAATTCGTGTCGCGCTCTACCGTATCGATATTTACATCAATATCTAACTTCATCGTGATATGTAACTACAAGCAGCGGCGTAGCGTGGCCTTTTGCCAACCGGGGCCGACCAGAAATTCGCCGCCCCCCCCATCTTATTTTAAGGGGTCATACATAAAGGGGCGCAGAGCACTTGCTGCCGTTCGGGGCCATAGCCGCCCCACGCTATGCTATATGGTTTTCGCCGCACCCTATTTGAATTATTTCATTGATTACTACTATAAATAGCCTCTTCATAAAATACTTATTCAAGGATAAAATATTTGTTATATTATTAATTTATTTTTGTCACTTATGCCTGATTTACATTTAGGCGGATTTTGTCCGCCAGGCGGAGGCGGACAGCTCCACACATGCGCAGTGCATCTTTGGCAACAACGCGCTTCCCATTGCGCAGTGCGCCTCTCTGGCGCACTGCGGACAAAGTAGAAAAATATTCAACTTTTCCGCCTGTCCGCCACCTACGTCATAAAAACTTCGTGTGCATCTTAGCTGCAGGCGTTTTTTTAAATTTTTTTTAGGAATCACTAAAAACTTGACTTAGGTCAAAGTTCTCGAGGTATTTTGCTTTTAAGGCAAAACCTCAACCCATGCGATAAAAAACATACATACCGATAGATTTTTTTCATTTGATCGAGGGGGTTTGCCTTGCTAATTTTCATATTAGTCTTTATGTAAAAAATTCATTGACTTTGGAATTTGAAGAGTAATTAAAACATGCACGAAAAGACATTTGCATATTCTTAGACCATGTGACACTAGGGGGTCATGCAAAAAGGTGCATACTGGTTAGTAAACATAAAATGTAACATGTTGTACCTGTAATATTACATTATTCTTTTGTTCATACAATTTGTTTACTTTAAATACACAAAATTTGTGTTTACTTTAAGAAATCATAAATGTTCACTTGCACATATGTATAAACGTGTTTGCACATTTTCCCATGATTTTTCCTTTAAATTACTTACTGGCAAAAACAATAATTATAAAAAAGTTGTTAAAAGAGCACATACTTTTCTAAATGTCCTCGTGATAATTTTGCATATTTCGGGGTTTTTATCAGGAATATCAACCCCCGAGAACAAAGGAAAAAACCGGATGAGGTATGTATTGAACTTTACATCATATCTTGGATTGGAAAACCTGGGGCAGGATATGTAGAGTTAAGAGTAAACAAAGGACTTTTTATTATTATTTAGCTAGATGAAAAATTCAGCTCAGTCTTCCAAATTGAAAAGTGTTAATAGTTATTTTAAAAACCCGGAGAAAACTGAATGAACGGGCAAGAATATACAACCGAAGAACTAATAAAAGATTAAAAAATTATTACATTAAAACCAATAAATGGTTTAAGGTAGATCAAGTAAAACGAAAAATGCATTCGGCTTCTAGCCATCATCAGTTCCAAACAGTTTGAAAAAAGTGTATTTTAAAGCTACATGTATGTTCAGTCTCCGTACCATTGCACCAGGGGGTGCGGAGATTAAGCAAGAGGCCACACAGGTTGGCAAACCGGTAGTTAGACCAACTCCTTGGTTTGTAGTCTGCGAAGCGGTCAGTCCCCCCATCGTCCGGTCCTAATCACACAGGCTGAGCTTTAGCTTTCTTTTTTTATAGCTTTCACTAAGCTTAGGAGAGGGCATAAAGCACCAGAAGGTAAAATCCCTTTAGTAATCACTAAAGAATTAGACTGAATTGGAATTGAAAGATGATGATCAGGAAAAAATGAACGACACTTCATACAACGTTAATAAATGTTTGAACAACCGCATTCCACTTCTCAGGGACAATCTGAGCTCTCTAATCAGGCCAGCACATCTGGATATCAGCCACGAAAAAGAACTAACATCTACTCCAATCTCGCAGAACAACTTCCATCAAGGATCCATTCCCAGATGAATCAAATTCTTCCAGTGAAAAGTTTAAACACTCTTGTCAAAATCTTAATAAGCCCTAGAAATGCATGATACACCCAATTTCCACAATCTGGAGACTGCTAGGTTAGGTGTCGGGAAACGTCCAATAGAGCAACTTGATTTATGTTCATGCATCCCTGTTCCATGTACAGTGTAATACCCTTTCTGAGCGTTAACTCCAAAGTTCCTTCCTGACCTCTGGCATAGGTTTAATGCCATGTACACTTCCACAATTAAATTAATGGAGAAGGCTTTAATTTCTGACCTGATTTGGGGTTCTTGTGCCGAAAAAGAAGTGTTTAGCTGCGGTATTTGATTTGGAGTTATGAGCCAGCCAATCCGCATGGTCAGGCAGGATTTTTTTTAGCTTTTACATCGAGGCAGTTGTGTTTATCCGTACTATTGCACCAGGGAGTGCTGAGATTAGGCACGAGGCCCCACAGGTTGGCAAACCGGTGCTTAGAGCAACTCCTTGGTTTGTAGTCTGCGAAGAGGTCAGTCCCTCCGCGTGCGGTCCAAATCGCTCAGGCTGAGCTTTAACTTTCTTTTTTATAGCTTACACTTAGCTTAGGAGAGGGCAAGGTCTCCTTAATGAAGAAGGCTTTAGGTATAAAAACATTATAGTAATTATCCAACTAATATATCTTATACATATAAAATAGTAAAATTTGATATTTCTATATTGTGCATGCATCCCTATATATGTTTAGTTTTCCATTGTTTTTATCCAAAGCATTTTTGCTAAGAATCATGCTCATAAATAATATATGTTCTCATTGCATTATATTTTTTACTCTTTGACAGGCAATCTAGCAAGGTTGCTTCAGGACAGGTTTAGGAAGATTAGCTCTGGCGTTCTTCTGAAGCAGTGTCCTGTGAAAGCACCTCGCGCAGCTACACCAGTCGTCTATGCATCCAAGAGGTCTGCAGGCAACAGCGACTTGGGAACGATCCCAAAGAGGCTGAAGTTGGACATCCTCGTGGAACAAGGTTGGCTTAGTGGTTATGCTTAGCTCATTGATTTTGGGAGACCCCAGTTGGCTAGCCTGGTTGTTGTTTTTCGTGGTTTATTACAACCTCCCTTAATCGCCTATATAGGCACCTGAAGGAGAATGCCGGGATAGTTCCCCAAAATTCAGCTATGACCGTATACTCTTAATTCCCATTAAAAAATCTGGCACTATGCCCCCTGCCACATGGCATACTACATGCTGACTTCACATTTCTTAACCCTCCTAATTCCCCAACATCACACATCGTCATAAATGTGTTACCTCCCTTAGTGCTCCATGACATAATTTATGGACCACCCCCAAGATTGATGCAGGGACGCTAAATCCACTTTGTAGCACTAGATGATGCGGCTATGAAAGTGATGTCGAGTGAACGAGACGTAGTGGGCAGATTCTCAGACAGACTGAGATTACAGCTTTTAGTATATTAGGAAAAATTGAAAACCTTAACTTCAAATGGGAAAAGGCACTCATGACCATATCCTATTGCTAAACTCCCTTTTACATACCAGACTCAAAAAATCTGGAGTTCCTACATATACAATCATGGCCGACTTAAAGAGCTTTTGATTCCGTGGACCACTTTTCCCGGTGGGCCAAACTCAGGGCTTTGGGTCTCCCTCCCTACATTCTACACAACATTTCAACCTTCTATGCACAATTAACAATTCAAACTAAAGCAGAATCTGGTCTAACTAAACCCATCAGAATAACATCGGGGGTCTTACAGGGAGACCCCTAAAGTCCCTTACTATTCATAATATTCCTGGCCGACCTTTCTACCTTCATACCTAAGACCAAAGGCTGTAAACTACTAAACAAAATCTTTCATTGCCTGATCTATGCAGATGACAATTTTAATAGCCAAAACCAAAACAGGAAATATTTTATATTAAACTCCCTGACTCAACGTCGAAAAATCAAGTTTTAATATTTGCCCAAAGTAGGAGGTGCCCCTCTAAAAGTATCTACACCTGAGGTCTGGCCACAAGAGAAACTACGCACACATGGACATACCTGGGGATTAAGTTTTTAATTAACGCGAAATTTACCGACCCCATAAAACTTTTAAAAAACAAATATTCCAAGCAACTAAACCTACTGCTTAAATTCTTCGCTACCAGAAGACTCAACAGCACTCCTCTATTCACACAGTACAATTCAACTCCTTAATTATACCCATACTAACTTGCGTGATATTTTGAGCTTGGAATTTAATTAAACCTCTAGATGCGCTCCTCGAAACATTCGTACGTCATACTTCCAGCCTGTCTTTAATTATCACATACTATACCATATACAATGAGCTAAATATCCAACCAGTTAATATCACACTTAGTACACATTCAAATACTTGCTGAGAACTGTCAAATCCCCAATCCCATCTTTTAGCCAGTCACTGTCCCTATACTGGCTGGACGAAGACCCCAATAAGAATAATATCCTACAACATTTCCTCCTCCAAATTAAAAAACACCCACTACATAACGCTCAGACCCCTCTGTCCAAATACCCCCAGCGTGGATCCACAATCCATGAAAGAAAGCATCTCACAGTTACAGAAATCCGCAAGCTTAGAACTTTAATCTAAAATAAATAATTCCATTAGAACTATATAGGGTTATAAATTGGATAACTTTAACGTTTACCACCCATAAATCTACACGTGTAAACTGTTTTAGCAAAAACATTTATTTGGTGGTGGGTTTGAAACTAATCGTGCACAAAATCAGAAAAAGATTGAAAATTTCCCAAATGTGAGTTCATTTTTATAGCGTTTCGGACTTATCTTAATTCGATCGGTTTTCATGCAGTTACAATGTATATACATGTAAGCAGCATCTGACATTCATGTAAGCAAATCTTAATTAATTTTACTAATTTAAAGTATAGGGAGCGTCCATAAACCTCGTGGACACATTTTTGGGAAAATTGAACCCCTTCCCCTTGTGGACTAGAGTGGATTTGTATATGGTCTGGTATACTTTATGGAAATATATCCATGTAGTGTAATGCACATATAATCAAAAAACAAAAAAATTCACCCAAAATCTCATCCCATTTTAATTGCATCAATACCATTTCCAAGGATGTCCCAATGTCATATCCTGAATGGGGATTTTAATAAAAGGAATTAATGCAGATAATGATCCTTTTTCTAAGGCACCGGAGATCTAGGCGGCTCTTTTTTGGACTGATTTACTGCAGTGGGGATTAAGGATTAGAGCGAGGGCAATGAACTTCGATCAAAGGGCAGCTAACCCTCTAGGGCTTATAGCACATGGCAATACTCTTTTGTGCAAAAAAATAAAAATTCCTAAAAAAACGCCTGCATGCAGCTGAGATGCACGTCAAGTTTTTATGACGTATGGTGGCTGACATGCGGAAAAGTTGAATATTTTGCAGTCGCCAAATAATGCACTGCACATGCATGGAGCTGGCGGACCATCCGCCCTGATATGAACCATGCACAATTCCTGTCTATATAGCGCATTTTGGAACGGAAGCATGCATGCGTTCCATTTCCTCCTCATTCATCATTCTTTCGGAATATGCCATTTTGTATAATTCCATTTGGGATTCCGTTCAGGACCGATTGGCGAGATAGCGAGTTTGCTCGTCGACCGATGGTGGAAGATGAGCGATTATCCTGTTCCTACGAATAAGTGTCCTGTCAACCACCGTCGGATTAAAGCACCAAAAGCGGTCAAGCCAGAAAAGAGGTCGAGGGAGAGGATCCTGGGAGCATCACCAAAAGGATCATACTGGACCTGCTGGTGGAAAAGCCAACGACGCCACCCATGAGCCCGGCTGAGCTCTTCACACCCACTTTCTTATACAGAAGATCAATGTCCAGGATGCAGTTCAGGAGTATATGGAGTTGGATGACCGATTGGCGAGATAGCGAGTGTGCTTGTTGACCGATGGTGGAAGATAAGCGATTATTACGTTCCTACGAATAATTGTCCTGTCAACCGCCGTCGGGTCAAAGCACTACAAGCGGTCAAGCCAGAAAAGAGGTCGAGCGAGAGGATCCTGGGAGCATCACCAAAAGGATCATACTGGACCTGCTGGTGGAAAAGCCCACGACGCCACCCATGAGCACGGCCAAGCTCTTCACACCCACCCGAAAGGAAGAGTAACGAGGAGCACGAGAGGCAAGCGCAAATGTTTCATAATATTTTACGACATAATAATTGACATAATACTGTAATGTCTCTAATAATTGTTTTCTTTTTTTCAAAATTTAGGTATACGGCCTGCATTGCAAGATTTTGGGATTTTAAAGTCGGTCGTTTTCTTAATGGTGGTGCATGATGTATTGTAAATATGTCATTTTGAAATGTTATGTTAATTTTGTAATTTTACACTGCTTTTTAATTGTAAATATTTTATTTTATAAGATAGATTCAAGGTTGAATCTAGACTTAAGATGCCTATCGTCTTGCCTCCACAAGAATGGACGTAAAGGAGACATACTTGTTACCTAAACCAGGAGATGATGATTTCCAAGTTTGGGTTAAACTAAACTTTTAAGGTACCCCAGGCCAGCTGGTGGGTTGGAATTGTGTTATAACTGCGTCACACAAGACAGAAAACCCCAGCCCTGTATCCATCACTGGCATGGGGCATACCAGATTCTAAAAGGCAGGAGGATGTTGCATCTCTGTTTCAACCCCTCTGGAGAGGTCACAGAAGAAGAGATGGGCGTCCTACGCAAACTTCTCTAGAGTGCAACAATAACCGTGATGGTTTCGGAGCTCCAAGGATGTCTGTAACTTTGATTCCAGGAACTCCAATTTGAGGGTAGCCGACCGACAAAACGTACCTTAAGCCCGACCTGGTGATACAACATAAGGCCAAGACTCAGGTGGTCGTGATAGATGTGTCGGTTCCTTGGGAAAATTTGAAATCGAGCTGAGGTTAATGTACAACATTAACTTTTAATTTCATTTTTTACAAATCATTTTGTAAATTATCATTGAAATGTTTATGAAGTTAACAGCTTACTTAATTTATTTGAAAATATACTGTTATCTATATTGAATAAAAAGTTACGAGTTTTCAATTTACAAAATGGGAGAGTGAAATTTTTTTGAATGATGTTCAAGCACATCAAATAGTGAAACACGTGAGAATGGACTCAAGTAATGAGCAAAAATGAGCAAAGCCTTGATGTTTGCCTCCAAACAAACATTTGAAACGCGTACATAGCAAAGAACCGGTTTAACTCAAGCAACGGCAACCAGCAAGAAATCAAACAGCTTTGCTATTCTAGTATCAACAATAACATGACAACCAAAGCTCAAATTTTCATATATCCACTGTGTTATTTAGTTCATATTTCTTGGGTCAAACTTGTAAAAAAATTCTAAATTTGTAAAATAGTGGGAGAATATATGATTAAATTTAATTAAAAGACTTTAATTACATCCTAATTGCATTTTGGAACTTGCATTTGAACCAAGCACAAGCCCAACAACAAAGTAGGGACATAAACAAACGGACTATAACCCAGCTAATTGACACATTTAGATCACCAGAAACACAACAAAACACTACAAATGATAGACTACAACTCCAAATAAATAAATAATTTTAGAAATCTCTTGAAGCATATTAATCTACCTAATCATGTCACATTAAACCTAAAAGCAGTCCACCCCCTAGCCAAGCCTACCACCAACAGACCCCTCCCTTAGTTATAGCAAAATTCTCCCACTGCCCAGATTTAGAAAGCTTTCTCACCACTGCATTTAGGAACATAGCAGTTATCAGAAACACACCTAGATGAAGTAGGTTCGGTCTAGAACGGAGCTACTCCAAAAATACACTAAAAGAAGAATCCTACAACCTCATTACCAACAACTCGGATCACCAGGCCTAAACTCCAAATTAGTCGATGGTCATCTAATAACCAACCGTAATACATAAAGTACACATCCTTCCCTGAATATCATTCCAACCCCTACTTGAACCCTCCCAAGACATCCTAACCAAGCAAGAACACACCCGTTATCATATCCCAAAACAATTGAACAATCCCTCATCTAATTTCACTCAACACAAACACCCATGGACATACCAACTCACACGGCCCTAGGAATAAACAGATACCAAAATACTTTAAACACCTCATCTACATCCTCAAGCCACATTGCATGCATTAATTATTAAAAATAGACCTAACGATTTTATAAATAACTTGTTCATACACAGTTTATAAATATTACAATTTTTAAACATTCTAGAAATTGGACCAGAAGCTAGTGTCTGCATCTCCAAAAGTCACCCCTGCAACCAAAGTCAGCACCGGTCAAGGCGTTAGAAGAACCATGGATTGTAATCTTCCACACATTTTAATAACTATCATATTTAATTTATGTCCACCAGGCACATTTTAAGAGGGATAATTCTAATCATATTTCTATTTTCTAGGTTCTTGCGGAATCTCCGAACGACAGGCTGATGCGAGAATCATCGGTGGTATTTGGTCTTCGATTTTCTTGCATCATCGCATTGCGGCAGAACTTGGAGGGGTTGGCTCATGCGGCAGCAATCCCTGTCAAGTACCAAGCATCGTTGCCCTGGAAGATTTTTTTTGGAGCAACTTATCGTCAAAAAGTACAGGAATGTAGTAAGTATTAAAAAACAAGAGAACTTGCTTATTTTTATTTTTTGACAATGTTTTAATTTTCAATTTTATTTCAGGACTTACAGGACGATTTTTGGGAGAAGCGCTGCGACAGCGTTTTGGAGGAACTGTGTCAAAAGCACAAGAAACATGGAAAGAGCTGGACCAGAAGCCGGTGCTTTAATCTCATAAAGTCATCCCTGTGACCGAAGTCGGCACGGGTGCACCAATGTCAGCACCGGTCAAGGCGTTAGAAGAACCACTGATCGTAAGCTTCCATACATTTTATGTTCACACAATTTGTAAGAGATAGGTCTAATCAAATTTATTTTTTCTAGATTCTTGCCGACTCGCCGAAAGATCGACTGAGGTGAGAATCGAAGGAGGTTTTTAGCTTCCGGTTTTCGTGTATCGTCGAATTGCGGCAAAACTTTGCGTGGCTTTCTCACGCGGCAGATATCCCCAAAAAGTACCACGCATCATTGATCTCGAAGATTTTTCCAGAGCAACTGTTCGACAAAAAGTATGCACATGTGGCAAGTATTAAAAAACGCGAGTAATTACTTATTTTTATCTTTGGACAGTGTTTTAATTTTCAGTTTTATTTCAGGACTTACGGGACGATTTTTAGAAGCAGCATTGCAAAAAGTGTTTTTGGGAAGCTGCGCCAAAAACACAAGAAACTTGGAAAGAGCTCTTCATGGTAAGTATTTATAACTATTTGATATTCTGTCGCATCTTACACAAATAGGATTCATTTTAGTTCTGGTTTAATATTTGTTATTTTTAATTTCATGAGGCGGTCGGAGGACATTCAAAGAAGACACGAAGCTATTATGGCAAACATATCTGCAGGTAAATAATCTCGTTAGTAAAATAGTATTTAAATTTCTAATGTTGTTTTCATAATTTGCTCTTATAGATTTTTAAAATTTATTTTGTCTATTTTACTGTAGCCACCCCGGAGAAATCAATTAGGTTCCTCGCTGATGCCTTCATTCATAATGTGGCTCCTCCACGGATGACTGGTATGCAATTATGTGTTTTTTAATTTTATATTCATTTTGCTTTTCAATAGGTTTTTGTTAATCGCTTTTATGTCTTTTTTAATATAGATGTAGCGTTGAATCCAGTTCCGCTTCACAATCTCCCGTAGCAACATTTTTAGAGGCCCCTCCACGGAAGGCCTTTATGTATATCTTATATCAATGTACACCTTTTTATTAAGCTTAAGCTTTTACGAGCTCTTTCAAGAATCATGGAAGAAGCTGTTCATTGCAAGTATTTGTAACTATTTGATTTTATGTCGGATCTTACTGCATATATGTTAATTATTTTATGATTTCCAGAGGCTGTCAGAGAGGACCAACGCATCCAGGGGACCAATGTGACCAATGGAACATGGATAGAGCAAGAACATAAAAGTTGTATCAGATTCCTCACTTTTCGACATAGTTATTTACACTCCTTCCCTTTCCCTCCCTCACCTTTTTTTCTTTATTTCTTCTAGGTACAGAAGATCGAGGAACAATGTCTTGATTGCATTCTTGCATGTTCGTTATTGTACTGGTAAAGTTTTAAGCAAGTAATTAAAGTCATTAACGCATTTATTTTGATTCAACTATATTCCTGAAGATGTTACAAGTCTAATGCGCGCCTAATGGGACAGATTCTTCCAAATCATTATTTGTCAAACTTAAAGCAGTCGTATTTTTAAACAATAATCAGTTATTATTCGTTGGACATTTACTTTGCATACATATCTGTATTTAGTTTTAATTCATTGCATTGCTTTTGCAGAGTTCGCTGCTAAATTTTCCAAGTGGCGTGTTCCTGTGTTGAATTTTATTCGTTCAACATCAATCGTTGCAATCGTTAGTTTAAAAGAGCCGATTTCCATTTCGATATGATAGAACAATGAAGGAAAATATGGATATCAATCCAACGTTCAGCAAGCTGGTGTAACAAGCTTTTAATTTCCTTTATTAAGTTTTCGCATGACTAGCAGTCACTTTTTGCTCCAGGCCACGAGCCAGAATAAAGGTCAGACTTATCAGAAAGAAGGAAGTTGGATACCAGCTGGTGTGGACCCACGAGTGACTAAAGTTAACGGATACTTTTTGGCATTTATATCTAAATTGTTGCTGGATATCAAGTATACTAGTGGTATATAAGTGGTGGGTTTTTAAGAATTGTTCAGACAGATGTATTCCATGGTGCAGGTCCTTGGAAGGTGGTTGGGGAAAGTTTAGGATTCAAGCAATCTTGTGGTGGGCATAATAAACTTTCTTAAAGCACATATGCATATAGTTAGTTTATCACACTTCATTCAGGAATGCCTCACTTTTTCAAACACGCAAAAACAAACATGCAAAATGTGTTCCCAATTTGGGTCCACACATTTCTCTAAAGTTCTCATAATACACAAATTTCAATAAACTTTGAAGACATCTACAGGGACGTAAAGTTAAAACATTAGAAACACAGAATTTGAAACTGAAAATTGACGACAAAAACAAACTTGTGTGGTGTTATTATAGTCACAAAAAGTTTTAAACATGTAGTTTTTACATAAATATGTCTGGAAACATTGTCCGGAAACAGAAACAATGAAGAACAAAAGATGCATTATGTGATCCATTATATCTTCATCAAAATGACCAAACTGAAGAGAACATTTTACTTTTATACTAATTTACATATTTTCTGTGTTATTGTATAGGCTGTTTACTTTCATTTTTTAATCATATTCTTTATTGACATTGACTAAACTGGATAAAGTGTAGATAACACTAGTATCACAATATGAAACTTAGTAACTTATTTTTTATTTTTAAGTAAAGCTTTAACAATTTTTTAACTAAACCCAGAGTTATCATTTTTGTGAATAAAAATTCTGCCTTTCCAGGATATTTTTAAATTTTTTCCATGAATGAATTTCCACGCATGTTTTTGCATTATTTTTACATAGCAAAGATATTTACAGTAAATTTTTAACAAGTTGTGAAAAAGAATTTGGTTTTTCAGGACAAACTTTATTTGCTAATCGACATTGGAGCGCTTGTGCTGTCATCACAACACACATGATATCAAGAGTGCTGTGTTTATTGATAACATTTTTAAAGTAAAAAAAAGCATTAATCAACGTAAAATCGTTAAGCTGCGGAACGCTCGTGACATCATCGTGAGCCATTAAACATGTCAATTTCTGATGACAATATTGTCAACGAACAACACTAAAATTTGACTTGATGAAAATTTTCCATGAGACTGACATGTACACAATTTCTGCTCTGTAAAACATGAGCAAATTGGTCAAAAAAGACCTCAAAAAAGTTTGAACAAACTCCATTCATACCAAGTTAAATTAAAGGTTTTAAAAACGTTTTGAATAAAATTGAAACAAGAACATTTGAAAACATTCATAACTCATAAAAACTTAGTTGGAAGAGTGGGTTAATTTAAAATGCTTCCTGAACAGTTTTGGCAATTTCTTTATCAATAGCAATAATTTTATTCATTTTTTGTTTAGGCTTATTTTCTGAGAGTGACTTAATTATCAAATTGATAGAATGTTGAGAGGACAAAGTTGCGCATTTAAAAATTAATTTGGTTTTTAATGTTTTCCAATCATATCTTAACAAGTTCATGGCATATTTTTATTAGCATAGTTTGTTAGAAATATTCCAACAGAAATTTGTAAAGCTCCCAGACTTTCCAGGTTTTTATATTCCTCTTAAATTCCATGACTTTCTAGGCTTTTCCAGGTTGTGGAAAATCAGTAACCAAAAATGTATTGAATAATACTTGACAAGAGAATTTAATTACAAATTTAATTACAAATTTTTCAGAGAAATTAGTTCAAGATATTTTATAAATCAACATTTCAAGTTTTTCTCCATTTGATGTAAGATTATCGATAAATTGGTGATGCTATCGTTTGTGAGTGATTGAACACATGTAGAAAAGCGCACACATCGTACCGAATATTTTTGCACCATATATATGATCGCAGAAGAACGAACCAAATTACTTTTCACATCATATAACATTATAGTAAGCAATAATCGCTTTGCCAGATGTAAGATCTTGGAATCTAACTGTTAAATATGTCAGAAGTGTACGAGTGTGTGCTAGTCGCCAGCTAAAACATCCCTAATGTCTGCTAGACTGCGTCATCTTCATGCTGCGGTACTTGCTTTCAGAAACATTGTGCTCCGATTGGGAATAGTGGATCAGGTCAGCGCAAATACTGCAATTAAGCCTGCCAGTCAACTGATAGTCATTTGGTCAAATAATGATGATCCAGGTAGAATCCCGAAGAAACTGAAGCTTGACTTGCTGAAGGAAAAGTTTAAGGCACCCACGATGAGCCCGTAGTTGCTCAGCATAACCCGCAAAGAGGAGTATTCCAGAGCATCAATAGAGGTCCAAAATACGACTGCGAAACTGAATCAATACAACAATTGCAAGGCAAGTTGTGATAAGTCTACATTTTACATTATGCAAATAAATTCTGCAAAATGTAATAAATCTTATTTTAAGAGTCACATCCCGCAAAAGCCAACCCGATGAAGAGATGCTCTATTTGGAGTTCTTACGGTAAAGCCATCACCGCCATTGATGTGTCTTTATGAACTAAATACGTCGAACTAAAGAGTGTTTGAAGTCCAGAGAAGAA
>JAQGCC010003965.1:0-14062 GCA_034698905.1 Xestoiulus laeticollis
CATCTTTATATTTTATAAATT
This sequence comes from Xestoiulus laeticollis, assembly GCA_034698905.1. Taxonomy (NCBI): domain Eukaryota; kingdom Metazoa; phylum Arthropoda; class Diplopoda; order Julida; family Julidae; genus Xestoiulus; species Xestoiulus laeticollis. Next base: position 22 of record JAQGCC010003965.1, read on the forward strand.
TTATGTGTACAATTTTTTTTTTGCACCAAAAATGACTCGTTTTATAAAATATAGGAAAATTTTACATTTTTGTATTGAAAAATTTTTTATAACTTTTTAATGTGGGGTGTACTGATACTCATATCTCTAAGTTTACGTTAAGTTTATGTTTAAGCATATGTATCATATGTCTATGTTCAGCTCATACTGATATCAGTTTGTATATACTATTATCACTATAGAATTTACTTAGCAAGATTTTATGGTTATCATTACATGTATATTTAATTCGACGAATGATTCCATGAATTCCACAAACGGTTTAATTGTTTATGGATTTCGGAATGTGTGGTTGGACTAATTTGGTACATGTAATAGCGTTGAATCCTGCAATGGCTGAGTATTTAGACTTTGGTACGCGTGTTGGGTGTGACTTTTCAATCTGAAACTGCACTCTTTGAGTACAATGGGGCGCGATGCTCTCACATACACGCTGTTGATTTATCCTTTCAATTAGGATGATTAGCAAAATTAAAAATCTCTAATGAGAAAACCATGTCAATACCTCGGTAGCTTAACGTGATAATTATTTCCAATAACCATAGCGCATGATCTCTTGAAGGGCATTGTAAAAATCGATCAAAGCTGTGCACCGACTTTCCAAACTTAGAGGATTTAATTAAAACTTAAAATTGCATTAAAGCTCCAAACCTGCGCTATGCATTGCTAAAACATACAGTGAATAGCCTATACAAACTTCGACGTGGAAATATGGTTATTAACCCTAAGCAGTGAAAAGAAATTGTCAGTACAATCATGTTGATTCTCCAATATGAATCTTCCTGAATACAGAATTTCTGACTTGTGGCTCATTAACCTATATGGTGCAAACTGCTCCATAGGTTAATGAGTCTTAAGCTAAGCAATTTGCCTTTTTCTCAATAACTTAAACAAATAAATTAATGAACCAAAATTACTCAATATTCCTCACGTTTTGGAGAATTCTGCTGGCCATTTCATTTCATAAAATTCAACAGCATCAACTCCTAATTGCATATACATGAAATAGTAGTGTCTTTGATGGGATACTATACGTGTAGCTTCCCCTTAGCGGCCAAATGATGATACCACATCATTTCAAAACATCTGTTTTAAAATATATAACTGCAAGAAATATATTTTTTAAAAGATATCCAGCATGATGCACCAAAACGTAGGGAATATTATGAACAGGTATAGGGCTTGCTCCAAATGGTAATGAGCCTGCCTATGTAATATCTACACTAAAAATAACTGTCCAGAAATAAGACGACCTAATTATTTCTTAAATTTACTTTAATTTCAATTTAACTTCAGTTTACATGTAACTTCAATTTCACTTAAATTTACATGTTACTTCAATTTCACTTAAATTTACATGTACTTCAATTTCACTTAAATTTACATGTTACTTCAACTTACTTAAAGTTACATGTAACTTCAACTTAACTTACATTTACATGTAACTTCAACTTAACTTACATTCACGTGTAACTTCGATTTAACTTAAATTTACGTGTAACTTCAATTTAACTTAAATTTACGTGTAACTTCAATTTAACTTAAATTTACGTGTAACTTCAATTTAACTTAAATTTACGTGTAACTTCAATTTCACTTAAATTTACATGTTACTTCAACTTACTTAAAGTTACATGTAACTTCGACTTAACTTACATTCACGTGTAACTTCGATTTAACTTAAATTTACGTGTAACTTCAATTTAACTTAAATTTACATGTAACTTCAATTTAACTTAAATTTACGTCTAACTTCAATTTAACTTAAATTTACATGTAACTTCGAATTTAACTTCAATTTATATGTAACTTAATTTTAATTAAGATGCACTTATTTTGTTTACTATCTATCTTATTAAAATATACGATTAATTTTCAGCCAAAAAGTGCAGAAATAAAGATGTATTATGTATTTTTGCTTCTTATTTCTTGAACATCTAACGATTCAAAACACTTCCGTTATTATTGTCCATGGCAGTCACAATCCATGCAATCAGACACATTGAAAAAACACTATGATTTTCATCCTACTTTTCTTTACATCTATGACAGCGTGAGATGTTCTCCGAAACACTTTATATAACATATATAATTCCGCGGGGGCGAACTGAATTTTAGAAACAAGTAGGATGCTTTCTGTAAAAAATCTCGTTCCCAAGGGCATATATCCCCATTCCGGAATTTAAGCTCGACTATAGCACCGATGCAATTTACTGGATATACATGCTTTTTTTTCTCTTTGTGTATATATGTTTATAGTACCCCTCATCAATTTCTTTTTGTGCATGCCCCGTGAACCATTTTCCATGTTTTTTTTAAAGCCCCCTTTTTTGCCTGCAAATAGATCTAAAACCATAGTTTCAGATCGTGGATATTTTTGTTTGTTTGGTGGAATTCGCGTGTTTTACCAACGCATACAAATGGGTAGTTGGTGGGTTCAAACGGATTAGTTGTCACAGCAAAACGATATTTCCCCCTTCTGCATGCTTTTTTCCCTATGGCTAACTATGACTATGTCTATTTCGTCTATTATCCTACACGGCTTAAGCTGCCTTTCTTTCCCTGCAGTTTGCAAACGTCTAGCTACATTGTGTTTGGATATATTCATGTACATGTATGTTGAAACCGGTGCACATCGATCGATGATGCTGTTATTCGCATGCTTATTGTATTTGCTTTTTACCTTGGGCGCAAAGGCCTCTAAAAACATGTTCGAATTTCGTGGATGTCGTGCGATGTAATGTTCAACGCACATTTAGATAAAATAAAAACAGAAAAGTGTTTCTTAATACTCTTAGGTTTTTTTTAAGGAGTGGTTTATACGAAAGGTGATTTTTATTTCAAAATTGCGAGTGTCAAATATGTGTTCTTATACCATAAGCACTTGGAAGAATATTGCTCATGCTTTTGGATTTAAAATTTGGCCATACGTTACGGTTTTTATCAATTCCTATAATGATTGAGCGACAGGCGTGACGTTTTGAAACATGCGTATGTAGAATACAAATCTTGACAAATACTGAAAAATCACAATGTCACGCCAGTTTGTCATGCTATTGTGGTGTTCTCGACCAAGACTGTCACAGTTCGTTTCACACCTGGGAGATGGCGCTATGTCAAAAATTCATAATCCTATAGGATTATGAATTTTCGACCACATTGAAAGATATTTATGAGTTTAGTATAGTCTACAGTAAAACCTGCTAAATGTGACCAAAAATGTTAAAATTGGTCACTATATACAGGTGGTCACTATGCAGAGGTGGACATTATAAGGTGAACACTTTAACAGATTTTACAATATGCATTGTATACAAAAATGTGTAAGACAAACTATATATATATATATAAATAAGAATAAGAAATCCTTACTTGTTTTCTATTAGGATTCGATTCTACAACCAACAATATTACTAATGTACATGAATATGCAACATGTATGTGCATACATGTTTAGAATGCATTATATACAATAATACGTTAAATATATATTTCCAAACTTTTTTTATTTTATTTACTTCAAAATTCCGAATCCGATCAACCAAAATAACTTGCTTTAAAAAGTTAGTTGAAGGAAAATCATGTACATGTATGAAATGTCTCAAAAATGTTCAACAACATAATATCAAATTTGAGGGTCTTACAAATAAAATACATACAGCATATTTATGTATCAACTAGAATTCTCTCTAGTAATTCCCCTTAAGTTCATGCGCAATTTTAAATACTGCATGACTTTTTTCTTCATCTCATAATAATCATACATTCTTTCACAAATTCTCAAGAGCTAACCTGAATATTATAACGGGCTGTCATCGTAATACTTTTCAAAGATCATGTTTATTTGTTATTGTTGTTGAATGTTTACTTTTTTACTATTAACATGCTATTCCCAGAATATATAATATGACTATTTGTGACTGCATTTGAATAAACATGCAACTTTGATGCTGGACATGACAACAAATGCACTTTCCCAGTTGAATAAACTTGTTTCAGAGATTTAACAGGAAAAAATAAAACTATTTCAGCCTCGCATACTTATGTTAAACAACGGGCAGTTTGTTTGCCTCTGAAATGCCTTAGAAAAACAACTAGGCAGCTTTTAGTTTATTCTGGCTCACGGTTTATGACTATGGATGCCAAACCCACGTCACTACGCCCTTGCAACTAAACATACTTTAAAAGTATTTGGAAACGTTTATTTTTTTTTAGAAAATAATCATCTCAAATGCATTCCAAAAAAAAATAATAGTGAAAAAAACATACGTCCATTGCATGCTAGGCATTACAGGTTACTTACCATTCAAAAAATGTTTGTATTATAGTAATGTAAGTTTATGATATATGCCAAGTTAAATTAAAAGAAATAGCATAAAATTGTAAATATTCATGATTATATATATGATATGCTTGCCAAAATTTTGTCTTTTGTAGGATTTCGCCATGCAAATTTATAATATAGTTCCAAATATTTATAATATAAGCTCCAAAAATGTGTGAGCTTATAGTTTATTAAAAATTCATTTACAATTTTGAGGAGCATTTTAGTTTGGCTTAAATTTAAATTGGCTTTTCTCGGAAATTGTTCTATGTTCAAAAGATTCAAGCAAAGGGGCATCCTCATCAAGTAATAGTAAAAATCCTTAGAAAGCTATATATTAGGAATTCTCACTGTGGGGAAACTTATAGATTCGTTCAGCTATTTTTTTTGCTTAGTTAACGGAGGCTTGAGTAGGTTGTCCAAGCTTGTGATTTTCAGTATTGTGGCACCAATAATTACGTTGTAATGGCGTTTCGTTTATTAGCTTTTTTTCACATGCAATGATGGGTATAGGCAGACATGTTGTGTTAAACATGTGAAATTACAGCTAATAGCTGAAGCGCCATTACAACAATCATTTACTATTGTAAAACCATTAAACATAAACGAACGTATACTATACGTATCATGAAAAGCAGATTAAATATTTTTAATCTTTTGATAGCCATTGTTATTTTTATAATTTTCTTAATTGCTTAATATACATACGGTAATTTAAAATGGTTTGCGTTATTATTGTGATAATAAACACAAATCAAATCACTTGTTAGGTTAGTGATTCCTTAAGCTGGCCATAATTGGGGATATCTGTAGAAAATATTAGGTATTTAATTTTTAATTTTTAGTGATTCTACTTTAAATACCTGATTAGTTTATAGTAAAAATGAATTCCGCAGACGCATATTCGACACCTTACATGTCAAATGTATAAATCATGGTGTAGTGACCACCTCTGCAGAGTGACCTCATTTTATAAATCGGTATTAGTGCATGCATGCATGTTTTCCATCAGGAAAATTCTCTGTATGGTGACCACCTGTATACATTGACCGACTTTATCATCTTTTGGTCACCTTTAGCAGGTTATTACTGCGTTTTGATAACGTATGCAGTAGCAGGCATTAGAAACGTGCATATAGGAGAATCTAGAGAGGAAAATAATAGACAGATGAGATCACAGCAACAATGGGCTAGATTAATTTGTGGGAAAAATAATCAACCCCAGGCTTGACGCATGCGCCCTTTTGCTCAACGCACCAACAATAACTGGATTGGCATTAACTCAGCACCAACAAAAGATGCACTTACACATGGAGCTTAGTGAAATGAAGTCGTCTGGCCTTTTACTCCACCCTAGTCTTGTAACCCGAGGGCGACGTTTCTTCCATGGAACCAAATATTGTTCTGGTAATTCTCTTCTCCACTCATTACCAGTGAACTAGAGCCTTCCATCATGCCTAACTCAATTGCTGCAGGAAATTCCCTTTGGTCCTATAAACTACTATTTGTTGCAATTAACTCGTTGTTCCTGGCTTTATACATCATACAGAGCATCTTTCAGCTTTTTTTATTCTTTTCCCCTTCCTCCTACTTCTCCCATCCAATTCTTAGAACTCGTTAATAAGTGAGAAGCACTGTATTTCGGATCTTGTCGTCCCACTTATTTTGGTTTCGAATACCCCTCTCTTCCTATATAGGTATTATCATAGACTAAGTTACATCTGGCAGGTAGCTACGCCCACCTAAATGTGCCTGAACACCAGGCTATTTTTACTGCGCAGCCAATTATAAAACTTCCCAGCTTTTGTAAGGGGTACTCATAACGGTTCAATCCGTTATTTCATTTATTTGTCAGGTAAGAGTTACCGCAGATTCAAAGCTGAAGAAGGTGCAAATTACATGATTTTCATGCAAAGTTACATAATGTCCATATGGTAGAAACATGTAATGTATCAGGTAAATAAATGCTTATAACTAAACAGGCACGCCTTTAAGAAGAATACTAAGAAGCGTAACTAACAATAGGCTAAAATGAAAGACCATGCCGTATACTAAATGAGGTCACATTCAAAGTTCTTATGGATAATCGCTAGCGATCACATCTTGATAGCAATTTCTAAAACGTATCTGGTAATTGCTTAGAATTAATTAAAGCATCGCAGCTTGAGGCTACTTTTTGAAGTATTTCGCACAGGGATTTATACGAGATGAATTAGAAAGCTCAGAAATAAGTATTACAAAAGTCTTGTTTTTTTAACACTTCTTCCTTCCTGCATTGTTCCCCAAAGACATTTGGGAGGAAATCGCGATTGGGAATTAGTTTTCATCAAGAATCACATCGATCAAATGGATGCATATTTGATAAATAATTACCGAAGATAATTTGAAAACTTCCTATATGCTATAGCGAGCCTGTGACTCATCAAAATTGCATTTATCAAAATAGAAGGTACTATTTGTATAATACAAGATTATAAGAATATCTCTACACTGTGTACCATAGTTTATCATTTCGAATATATAGTAGTAGGCCTATGGTAAAGTACATTATAGATTTCTACAGCATCATAAGAACCTAGTTGTTCAACTTCATTTTCACAATGTTTTTCTGGTATATATGTACTTATGTAGCGGTCCTGGGGGAAATATTTGAATGCAGTTTGTTGGATTTCTTCTGAAATCGAAAAAAAAAATATCAACCATTTCAACATTTATTGACCACGTGGACAAGAACGTATGTCTAAGTTCATCCACAATGAGGTAGAAGTACACAATTTCAGATTTTATGTCCACATGGGTTATTGACATCCCTAATGGCACTTTTAATTGCAAGATCCATCTCTTTTCTGTGTGTTCATATCCTTCCCAGTATTCTTTTGACAGTCTTAACGCCCAGAGATTTCAGATGGAAAAGTGGATAAAATTGCATCCAAATATTTTATAAGAAAACAAGGCCCTAAAGCTTTCCATAGGCCTATGCAAATTGCAGGCAACAATAGCAATGATCGAGGATTAGCCCATCATCGTCATCGATTTATGATGTAAATCCAGGTTTACACAAGTAGGCCTATGGCTTGCATGTACAAACACAGATAACTTGCAAGTTGAGTAATGGCAGGCAGAGGATTACAGTACGGATTCACAGGAAAAATCTGGTGCAAACATACGTGTTCAATATTGTAATTTAGAGAGGAAAACTAATAAAAAGACGTTAGCTGCTTAAGTCCTGCTTCCGAATTCCATTGGTTTACTAAGGCCTAAAGAGTATAGGTCGTCCTAAGGCCATGTCAAAGGAAACGAAAAACATGTCCCTGCTTACATTTGCTAGGGATTTTTTTTAAAGTCACTTGATCCCTATGGCTGCTCAAGTCGGCTTGACACGTTTAGCTTGATAGCTAGGGAGATTTAGTAACCCGATTATCAGATTTGAAATATACCGCAGGCCGGAAATGTAGACTGAGAATGGGGAAAAAAGGATGGATGAGATATAACACTTGCATCACTGACAAGTTGCTAGAAAAACCAAAAATTTTAAATGTTAGCTTTCTTTTTTAGCTAAAGTTTATAATACTTTTAGGTGATGATGAATTCTCATAAAGTCACATTGAAATAAACCAATGGGACTAACAATCAATATGATGAGTTAATGAGACGAAAATATATGTAGTCTGCTCTCGATATAACGAACAGTGTGACTGATCTCGATTAAAATGCCTATAACTCATGTATTAATAAGACTTAGTATAAATAAGGGTTCTATTGGTCGCTTTCCTATCCCACAATACCAAATGACGTATGCTTATAATTAATATTGTAGATTATATAGACATAGACATTCTGTTGTTTCATACGAATCATATTTTCATTGATTTTAAAATGACATTCTATAATGGTGCCTGTACATCAGGCTATTTTTGCTGCGCAGCCAATTATAAAACTTCGCAGCTTTTGTAAGGGGTACTCATAACTTATGCTCAGATAACCTCTCCGTAATGACCTCAAAAAATGTGGACTTTGGGATTGGCAATTCCAATCAATCATAATTCAAATTCTGATAGATTGACCAATCCTATCAAAGTCGAAATTTTTGAGGTCTTTGCGGAGAGGCTATCTGAGCATAAGTTATGAGTACCCCTTACAAAAGCTGCGAAGTTTTATAATTAGCTGCTCAACAAAAGTAGCATGGTGTACAGGCACCTTAACGCTTACTTTATTTAAGGGGTACTCAAATATAGCTCTGATGTATATAACATGATATCTCTATACCAATTTCATGAAATTCAAATATATATCCCATGAGAAATTATTCAGAAAAGAAAATCTCATTTATGTCATTAGAGTGAAATTTAGTTTTGTTGTCAGTTAATTGGTCCTTGACACAGTTCACCATGGATTTAATGAAATATAGTCAAACATTTCATGAATTAATACACCGCACAAAATCCCTTGCCTGAAAAATCAGAAGTTCAACATTCGTGTCACCCTGCATAGTCAGAAACACGAGTCTATTATTGATTTACTTCTATCCATAATCGTGGATAAGATGTATATTATGTCTTTATTACACATGTAGCCATTCGCTATAACGGATGTCCAATATTCCATACAACCAGATTTATGGGCAATTTCTTGAGGAATAAGAGCTGATAAGCCATGCAAAGCACGTTGTCACAATACAACTCCAATATGAATCATGTAAAGTTGCCCTAGTTGAGATTTTGCATCATCGGTAGGCCTACTATAATAAGCCAAATCACACCAAAGCCTAGCTATATGAACAGTTTCAAAATTGTCGCAAATTATGTTCTAACTATGCTTTCAAAATCAACTTATTTTTATTCGAGTATAACAAACAACTATTACAAGCAAATTCATACATTCACAGCGCATGCTTAAATAATGTTTTTGAGACGTAATTTAAACACTGAAATTATACTATTACGTAAATCTGGTTGTAGGCATATGAACATCCAGATTTATGTCCTTCGACTAAAGGGTCACTGTGTTAATTAAGGGTTACTGTATACTTATATAATTGGAACTGTAATATGAATGTTGTACCGACATCAGTAAGGTACATATTGATTTCAGTAAATTATATACTGATATCAGTTGATATTTGGAAGTGTTCTTTAATAATCCTTCGACCTTGGGAACTCTAAAACTGATTTTCTCGTTCATTTTTATTGTAAAACTAGAAGTAATTACTTATTAAATTGTCCAATCGTCTGAAGGCGGTCCATGTTTGGAAAACAGTAATATTTGTTGTCATCACACGATCAATTGGAATCACTACAATTGACTAAATAAAAACACGCAGTAGGCCTATATTTAAAGATACTACAAATCATTAATAGTAGCCTATATGTAATTTTCATGCCTAAAAAAAAGCATTACGTTAATTTATATCCAAGCATCAGATGTGTAGGAAATAGAACAGGGATCACACCCAATCATTTCGCCAATCTTCATGGCAGAGCAAATGATGGCTGGTGTAGTAAACAAGTAATAGCGGTCAATGTACCAGAGGATTTATTAAATAAACAACAATAAAACATTTATAGCATCCACATTACAGGTAATGTACAATCGATGGAAATGAGAAAATGCGAGCTGATATACATATCAAAGTCAGCTAAAAAGAATAAACAATCAAGTAATGGTTAATGCATGGACAGAATAAATAAGCAGAAAAGATACACATTAAAAACATAAAAAGGATAATATTAAAATTATCCATAAAATATGGATAGATGCATTAAATAATGCCGGCATTTTCAAAGCTGAATCCCAGCTTGACTTCGAAGAAATTTCCATTACTTTTTTTCAATGTTACGTATTCTTTTTTATGAAAAACCCATGAAAATTGGTCAGAATATTAAAGATTTTATGACAATTTTGCATATATTTGAACATATAAAAATTAAACGGATAGAAAAACTAAACCTCTGATATCGAGGCAAATTATTAGTTTGCATTTAGATATACAGTATAAAACCAGAAGAATTAAATAGTCAATAATTTCTAACTAAATAATTAACATTATGTTAACATTTAAAACTAGCCACATTGTATGTGAAAGCAATTAAATTAGTTCATGTGCATGTATTATACAATGTTGACCTTTTACATGTACAGTAGATCTATATATAATGTATACAGGCCTAATCCAAATATGAAGATTTCTAAATGTATGTGCAAAGGCAGATGTGGCATGTTTCTTGCATGGCCATTGATGGAATATTCCATATTTATTTGCACATGTCTAAATGACCATTTCTTCCAGAGTTTTTGGGTGTTTTAAAGCATAGAATCTCAATCATGATAGCACCTATACAAACACCGACATTTCACCAAAGAGCTTCCTCAAAAAGTTCTTGTAAGCCCACAGCTGGTGGAAACTGTAAGTTAAAAAGTGATTCTTGAAGACTTCCTAAGATGGCCTTGCATATTTAGGGCCTGTATTTTCGTAGATCGATCAGTGGTGGGCTATATATTCCGACCGTCGGAAGTCCTCCGGTTCTGGTTGATACATGGCAGGGATAATAGTAATCATCGTTGAGGGACACGAGTGACTACCGATATTGGTTTTGGTACGGAAATAATAGCAATGGTTCTGAGTGACCTTTCGGGAATTGAGGGAGAAAAAAAAAATTCCATTTTACGCCAGTGTACAATTGAAGATGGTAGAAAACGCCAGAATATATTGGAGCACTTACTGCAGCACTACCCTCATAAAATTAATTTCAAAGCTTCTTTCGCATCAAGGCCCAAGATAAAAAAAAGCAACCTGCAGAGATTCGCAACGGTTGCCCATAAAGCCAGAGTATAACTTCCGAATTTCGTCAAGAAGCAAGAATAATCAATACGATGTATTTGAGGATTGGGAGATTGCATTTGGAAAGTGCATCATCATAATTGAAATGGAAATATTCGAAACCTTCGCAATGCCCTCATATACTACACACACACACACATAGTGCCACTGCAACTCGTACATATAAGCAGTTATCGCAGATTTCATCAGTTTTAGAAAATGCTTCCGTAATTGAATCGCAAATCCTCCATAGATTGCCATGCAATAAATTGCGGGTTACAGACACGAATGGCGCGGTTACACAACGAGCATTTTCTCCATTATGAATGCGTGCAATTACATATTCCCGTGTTAAGCTCATGCTGTTGAACCCACTCCTTCCCATAGGGCACCATTGATAAACACTCGTGAATGGGTTCGCGTGCATATATCAAAGCGACTCATAATTTTGGTTACGCAAAATTTGCATACGACGCTTTTGCCCGCACGATATCCTATTATTCAACCCTCATGCATTTATTCAAACGATATTACACTTTGCAATTAGTTTTATCGATACCAGTCATTTTCAATGCACGCTATAGCATTAATTGGAAAGCCGCAGTGTGCTTTTAAGAATTAAATCCTAAAAACTGCTCTACTGCAAATAATATTAAGTGCCAGCTCAGCAGTTGTGGACTTTTTTGCTGATGCGATTGTCAGGACAAGGAATGTTTTGTTTTTGTGCACTTGGTTTAATCTTCAAATGTTTGTTGGATGTCGATTTAGTGGGCGTAATGCCCAAATGGTAAAAGGCGTCCTTACAGTAATAACAAAAAAAATCCAATAACAGTAAAACTTCATTCAACAGCAGAATCTGCCAAAGTGGTGGCTATGCATAACTGCTTACCCACTTCTTGAAACTAACTTTCATCATACAAATGTCCTGGGGGAAATATAGTTTACAAAAATAGCACATGATTACATTCTTAAGTTTACGTAAACATCCACAAAACATAGATAGATGAAGATCATATCAGAAAACGACTTAAATGTAATTTTATACAAAGTGAACCAATTAAGCTTACTATGCGAAATACGAAAAAAAAAACGATGCATTTTAGAAAAAAATATTTGAAATACATGTGGTAAATTGACTGTAAGGGCCATCTGCAGGGAAGCAAAATTCAGTATAAAATTTTATGATCAAAATTAATCTATGATGTTCACGAAATAAAAAGCAAAGATGCATCTTAATTTCACCACTTTTTTAAACTTAAAATTAGCTGCATTTTCAAATCAGACTGATATTAAACAAAAGAAATGCAAAAGTTGCATCTGGATTTCAGTTAAATTTGCAATAATTTTATTTTGTGGACAGTTTTCAGGATGTTTTGTACGATTTGCTATTCCCATTGAATTCAATGGGCAAATTTAAAATATCCCTGGTCTAAATAAATATTCTGATATCAGTAAATTCTATATAGTAATTCTGCACAAACTGATAACAGTTTGTGCTATACTGGTATCGGTTCAGCATAGTGAAATCAGTAGGCAATATTTGACTGATGCCAGTATTAACCCATACCAATATCAGTATGAGCTAGACTTACATCTTTATAGTCATGCTGATATTGGTTAGTTACACTAGTATCAATACACCATAGTGACATCAGTAAATGTTTAACTGATGCCAGTATATCCCATTCCAATACTAGTATAAATTATATAGTTTCATCATTATACTACTCTGATAAATCTGATCTGTTTGACTGACACCAGTATAATATCATTCTGATATCAGTATATTTATTTCGCCAAGGGATTACTTTCCTAAACGCTTTTTTAGATATTGTGTAATATCAACTTAAATGTTCCACCCTGTACGATTTGCGATAAACCCAATATCCTTCATCTAAAACTTTAAAAAATCAACTAATAACAATACTCGTGATTAGCAAAATAAGTTCCACTTCATAGGTTCTTTAACTCATCTTTTATTTTTGAAGAGCTTCTTGTAAAAATATGGAGTGACTGTTTCATCATAATCTGAAGTGTCATTCGTTCATGACATCGACAGTTTTTTTTTTTTTCTGAAATCTGAATTGCACATCGCAAAAACTTTGTTTTGATTTATTGTTGTGGTTATTTCGACATCTACAATTCTGGAGAGATTTTGAAAGTGTGAAAAACATCCAGAGCTTTGATCTTTATGAAATTTTCCGACGAGCAAGAAAAGTTCATTTTTTATTCATATGCAATTCTTTTTCTTTTCAAGCAGTAAGTGTATATTCACGAATCTGAAGAGAAAATCTTTAAAGAGAATCGTCATTGGACTAAATATTCTTTTAAACAAGATTCATTCGTAAATAAATACTTTATGAAAGAAAAATGAACTTAAATCAGGTTAGATTCCATTTAAGTTAATTGCCTGATAGCTTAGAAATAATGTAATTTTGCATATAAATGTTTGCTAATCTACTTGAGCTCGATTCACATGTGCGTCTTTTTTCATGTACAGAGTATGTACTGAGTCGTATGAAGCCAGATCGCAAGGGTGATTTTTTTCTCCGAGTTTTTCACGGAGGAGATATTATATTGCTTTTATAGTCCTCCACAATGGAACATTTGGGGGTGAAGGTTGCACTCATACCTAGTGTATGTACACAATCATTGTTAGGCATCCCCTGGCATCATTTAGCCTCTGCAGGCCAGACTAGGCTGTTAACGCGCGTTTGGCTAGCCTCAAACAATTAAGGCTGGAAATTATAAAATAATGTTTCGTACGAGATATCAATGTGCAAATTTTATAATTCTAGAATTTAAATTAAATTCGATGCTCTGTTTGAGGCTAGCCAAACGCGCGTTTGCAGCCTAGTCTG
>JAQGCC010003966.1:0-14060 GCA_034698905.1 Xestoiulus laeticollis
GATTCCTCTCATTGTTGTAAGAATTGCAATTTTTTTCAATAATTGTCACCTTTAGGACGATTAAAGTTTAAAATTGTAAATATAAATGATCAATCACATCGTTTATGAAATGATTTTAGAATTTTCACAACCCATATTAGCAATGTTAAAATTTCTAAAAATACTCCTAGCATATGCAAAGATTAAATATCCTTATTATAGAGATGATCTCACTAAAAACTAAATGTTTTAGTCTTAAATTGTTTTAAACAAACAAAATTGATAAGAAAGTTATTATCCTGCTGTCTTAATTAAGTCAAAACACGAATATATCTTTCTCTTAGTCTTAAAATAGTTATATGTGATAAATATCTTAACGTGTCTTATCCTTAAGACTATTTTTTTTAATAATCTGAATATAATGGAGTCAACTTCAAAGCCTTTCAGACCCTTAAGATTTACCAAACCAGCCAACAGACCAATCTAACTAGCAAATTGCATTTTTTTTAATAGACATTTTTTAAAAACTGTCTTTAGACATTTTCATCTTAAAATTAAAATTTCATCCATCTTAATCTAAAGTTTGTTTCTGCAGTCATCAAACGTATTATCAAGGGAGCATCAGACTATATTTAGAGTGTATTTAGGCTTCTCAAATTATAGGGTAGGAACACTTGAGAGGAATCATCATCTTCCACACAGATTCCTATTATGATTATTGTTAATCAGATATCATTCCTTCGGAGAAAATCGACGCATCTCGACAACAGCAAGATCAATACCGGAAATGGAATCAATGGCAAGATGAAAATGTGCAACAACAGGGCAAACAAAATTGCTCCGAGGCCACAACTGAATTTCTCTTCAAGATATCAGCTTGCAATTCAGGCAAACACAATTAAATCGCGACATTCGTATTAGGTTTATCATTACTCGCCCCCAGCACCAATCAGACGAAATGGCCCTGGATTCTTCTAATCGTCTGCCTTCTATTGGCGCCAGATATGCTCATCTCAGAAATATACCAATGCACGTGAGTTAAAACAGCACGACTGCAACGTGATGCAGCTCGAAAATCCCAGCTATAAAACATCTGGAGAGGCATTAAGCCCACTTGAGCACGAGCTTTAACTTGCCTGCCTTTCATGCACCATCTTTAACATTGTAATAATAATGAGTAATGTGAAAAAGCATATATGTGAAATCTCGTATTGGATAAAAGCTATAGCATTTGGATGGAAACGACCTAAGATGAGAACATTCACCGCAATGCATCTCCTTCACTAGCAATATGTTTAGAATTTTTTTTTTGCAAAGCATATCACGTGGATAATGGGCCTCACGGCTATAAAATCTTATTATCTATAGCGATTTTTAAAAATCTCTAAGAGGTGCATGCTTATTCCATTCCATCTTTCATTTTTAGACCTAAAACATCCTTTGAGCAATATACTATTTCCAAATAACGTTTGCATATAACATTAGTTTTCATTCTAAAGTTTTGAATAATAAAATTTTATATAGAAACGTTAAATACATTTTTATTTTATTTTTCACAGATTTTGAATCTCAATAAGGATTGAAATAAATATGTATATGGAAATTTATTGAAAATACTAATTACATTTGGATAGCGATATACATGTTAAAGTATGACATAAAAATGTAGGGCCTATACATTTACATATGTAGTATGCATATGTAATTTGCATCAATGTACACTGTACTTGTAAACATAAATGTACTTGTAAACATAAATGCATTAGTATACAGTGAATTCTAAAATGTATTTCAATTAAAAATTATTTGGAAATGCCTTTTAAAGGCAATTACAGTGTACTTGGCCCAAAGGTGGCTCAAAAGTAGTTCAATGTATTTTATTGAGAAAAATCCTTGATTTTTAAAATTTGCAGTGAAGAATAATTAGAAAAAACTTATAGGTGAGTCAAATGAAAGGAAGTCATATGTTAGTAAACACATTCTCGAATCACAAGCACGTGTTAATTAATATGTCTGTATCAAACAAACACAAAGTCAAATTCCGATAAATGTAAAGAAAAGTATATAGCCAAAAGTTGGGTTAAATTCAACCCTATATTGAGTGCTATATGGGCATACCAACAATGGGTTAACATTGGATTGAAATACAACCCAATGTTTTTATGTCAATAACATTGGGCTGAAATTCAACCCATTGTTAACCCACTGGTTTTATATCCATATAGCACTCAATATTGGGTTGAATTTAACCCAACTTTTTTTGTTGTAACAATTTTTGGACCACACTGTATAACAGTGTCTTGCAACCTTTAACATGTCACGGCACAAAATACCGTTGAAATTGTAGCGTCATAGCATACGCCTTTTTATATAGTAAAAAATGTCCTGGTTAAAATGCAGCACCTTGAACCCGCGCCATAAGCTGCCCCTATCTGTCGGCAAACCTTGCAAACTCGAATGTGCGTAGTGATTGCAGCTTAATGGTAGTGATGAGGTTTTTTTTTTACGTTGAGAAATGCATTACAAGCTAAATGTTTGTTTTTTCTTCAAAATGCTCACATTGAAAAATACAGTATATGAGACGTTATGGCCATGTGTTAAACGTGTTTTTTAGTTACAAACTTTGAAGTTTGCGAGCTTTTCATTTATATTTTAGCATTTTCGTATATCTATAGCTACACTGCAATTGATGGACAAAATGATACGCTTTCTCCATCTAGCGTCCCTCCCACCCTACTACAATTGCAATATGTACTGAATAAACAATAAATGTCATAACAGTGTCGATTTCTTTCCGCCGTATACAGCCATAGTTTTATAATAAGAAAATGATCGACTATTTTCTTCGAAGGCCGCCAAGAACGATAATATAACATTCATAGAAGTACGTGTAATATATCCCTACTACCCAATTATTGCAAACTTGCGATTATACGTTGGCCACGCATCAGGCCATAAACATCTAAAAACCTATATTGATCTGCGATCAAATTACAAGAGGCACCATGAAGTCATATGGCCTCGTTAAAAGTTGTTAGGGAGAAAATTAGTAGCAGTTCATCTCACTTTATCTTATATAAGTTCCATTGGCTATCAAGTCCTCAAAACGGTGGAAAGGTTGCGAAACCTTGAAAAGTTCAAAGCTTTAAAAGATCCCACAAATTCTGTTACAGTGAAACCTGTCAGGTTGAACACCCTTATAAAGTGAACACCCTAACTTGAACACTTATGGCTGGTCCCGGACAGCTTGCATAGAAATAGCAATAGGACAGACCTCGATACAATGAACACCTGTATACTTTGTACATTGAACACTTTTTTTAGTCCCCAGGATGGTTCTAACCTCTCTACATAATACACTTGACCATTGAGTTCCCAATTAAGCCCCTAGAGGGCGCTCTACAACAATCAGGGGAAATTCCCTTATTAAGTCCGTAGTTATTTTGGGTACTGGTAGCCAATTGCAAATCATAGTAAATGTGTACATGTGCATATGTATCAAGCAAGATGAGCGAACCAAAGCTACACGGAATTGACATTGGATATAATATAATATTTGCATTTGATAAATTATGACAAAAATAATAAGAAAAGGTTTTTTTCCCCCAAATCATTGGTTCAATCTACGTGTACAATTCCCCACACCTAACCTGACCTATCGTAACCTATCATAAATTGAGCAAATTGGGTGCAAAATTTAGAATTTTTGTTTAAAAAACCTAAAATAATGATTTATGTACATGCACTGAAAGGATTGTGTGCATAATGTTATACATGGTATTCAATTGTATACATGTACAATAAACATAGTTCATTGGATATTGTCTTTTCATAGCAAACCTCCATACAATGAACACCTGTCTAATGTGAACACTTTTACCTGGTCCCATGGATGTTCAGTGTAGACAGGTTTCACTGTATTTAAATAAGTTGTTAGTACCGCGTATTGCCAACATTTTATTAAAATATATAAGTAGTGGAACTTGAATCAGATTCAGATGAATTCATACGCCGAATTTACAAATATCAATCAAATGAAACTTGGAAAGATGCTGCAAGATTACTTGAAGCAACATTTTAGTTCGAATTCTTACACAGGCATCCATGTGGAAAAGGATTCTGGGCGATTTATTCCGAATTTGCAGAAGTCAACAAACTCGATCCTGGAGAAGTTCATTGGCCCTTGATGACGAATCCCTGCGAGGAAATGCTATTTCAGAAATTCATTCAAATGCAGTCAGACATACAATTTAATCAGTACAAAAACAGATTAAATCGCAACACTAACACTACTAAAAGCGTCCTTGTCAGTTTCAAGTGAACGTTACAATTTTCCCGTTTATCTTAAGAAATAAAAATAAACAATTATTACTTCACTGGTGATTTATCTAATATGAAATAATAAAAATGGTTCAGCTAGAATAACTTCTAATGCTTATAATATAGTATTAAACTACTGCATTTGCATTGCCAATATTGGTTTTAGAACAATCTTACGGAGTTTTCATTCCCCCTAAAGCTATTCTATAATTTCTCCAGAATCGAGCTAAGATCGAAAACATCAGCTAAAGCTGTTAGCTTTTTGTAGGAACAGGTCATTGTGCATTCAGTAAAGAGGGTTGCATATCAGAATACACCTTTTTATCTAAATTATTTTTTTAATTTAATTTTGGAAACTGATAGGAACAAATGAAATGTACGAGGACCTAGCATAAATATTCTATTATTTGTTTAATTTTTTTTTAAATGCATCTATATTTCATTTCATGAAAATACATTGTGTTTGTAAAGTTTACCAGACATTCTACAATTATAAACTTTAAGGACATTTTTCCATGAAATGTTATATACATATACATGTACACGTACATGTACATGTATAAACAAAAAATTTAAACAAATAATAGAATAGTTATGTTAGGTCCTCGTAGATTTCATTTGTTCCTATCACTTCCCAAAATTAATTTAGAAAATAGTTTATAAAAGAATGCTCATTCTGGTATACAACACTCTTTAATTGAGATTCTAATATATCGTCAAAATCATCAGCTTAAATGGTTCTGATGCTTCAGTTTCTTTCTTAGTTGAATTTATTCATCTCTAAAAGAAATATCAATTACAGATTAAATATGAATATTAATTATTCATCGGTAAATTTGGAAATCCGATGCACCACCGTTTAGAATGACAAACGGCATTTTATAAATTTCATGCAATATACTCATTCATTTATAATGAGCAAATTTATCGCAGCTGAATCTATTTATCATGGAAACATGGATGGAACTACGTGGAGAACAATAAAACACCTATAATATGCCATAAAATAAAAGTCTCTAGCCTTGGGCAAGCCTTCCCATTGTGCTTGAGTTTGCCAAATTATATGTGCATGGTAGTTAAACATCGGAACGTTTCTAAGCATATTAATATTAACGTGAATAATGAGATCAATAATATAACAGCTCTATTAGGGTCAACACGACCGATAAACCTTTGGGTCTTATCTTTATTTCTAGGGGAATAAAGTCGATTTTTCACTTAAAATAGCTTACAAATTAAATTATAATCTAACAAATTATTTGAGAAATTTAACAGAGAAAGTAAGATACTATGGCAAAGTATAAGGGGTGAACCAGTATGCGGACTTCGTGTTGGCTTTTTATAAGTTGGTGTATAAGCGTAGCAACGCCACCTCGCGGCTGCGGGAGTCTAAGCGTAGAGTGGCACATCGTTTTGTTTAGGCGCCAACTCGCGGATGTGGGAGGAGCTCAGCCTGCGACCATAAAGTGTTCAGGGTGGGCCAATAAAAGTGAGAACATCTCGTAGCATATGAGTTATTTCAAAATAAAATTTAATTAATTATAAATCTTCTTACATTTTTTTTGCAAAATATTTAGCTAATCAAAAATTATGTTCAATGTGTCCTCCTTGCTTCTCAACGTCTTTTTCTAAGCGTCGACGCCACTCGTTTATGCTTCTGTCAATGAAACGTTGCCCCATTTAATAATGGGCTGATTAAAAATTAAAAATGGCGACCGGAAATAGTCGAAATACTGACGTCATGTAGCTACATATGTAAGTAAGTAAATCAGTAAACTATTTAATCTAGTATGGGTACAGTTAAACTATATACTTTTATGTGATTAAATCACATTTTACGAGATGTTCTCACTTTTATTGGCCCACCCTGTAGAGTGGCACATTATTTTGTTTGGGTCCGCCACCTTGCGTATGCGGGGGGACTTTATCCCACGGCCACAGGGTGCCGTAGACGACCAGAAATAAAACAAGGTTCGCATACTGGTTCACAATTTATACAGTGACTCTGGTGAACACACAATATATTATAATCAATAATATCAATATTGATATTAAATATTGATATTAAATGTAATTAAACAAAATACTTTTTTTTTAGATTTTACAATACCGTACAGTGAATATTAAAACAGTGATATGCTTATATTAGCCTAATCATAATTTTTTTCAATTTGAACTGTTTTGTGCAATCTATTTAGTAAATACATGTATACTCATTTTACCGTTTTGAGCTTGCCTACATGCTCTACTTGTATCTATTTCAAGTAGTTTTAAAAGGGGAAATATTTGTATGCTCGACTATAGACCTCCCACTAATCAATGATATAAACATTCTCAGAAAAAAAAACATGCAATTTAAGATGACAAAAAGTTTAAAACCTCTTTCAATAAATGTACGTATAAGAGGGATAATAAGCTCTGTATGATACGTCATAAGTCATTAAAACCCCTGTGCCCATGCAAAGCAGGTTTGTCTATTTTGAGGTTTTTGAATCTGGCATCCCCATAATTCAATGAGCACACAGTTCGCAATAAAAAATTGATAACTGGAAGAACGGGCTCCACCCAAGCTAATTATTTCATAAAAGTATTGCATGCTGCAATTTAATGCAAAACTCTAAATACGAGCTTACACAAAATGAAAGCACATGGTAAACAAAAAATTGGGTGCACCATGAAACTGGTTAGCTGACAACAATAGACCATTAATAATACAGAACCGAGTCATGGTCTAACTTCCAAAATGACCATTAGCTATTTTTTCTAATTGTAAAGTAGCTTGAATGCTAAACGTCATGGCTTACAAATCACAATCTGTTGTGGACAATGTGCTATTGGACCACAACATGTCACGGCTTGCTAACAAAAATAATTTACACTTTCAATTTAAATTTATCATTATTAAATACATTACATGTAACATCATCACGGTTTGTTTTCCTGTAGCGCATAAAATGCACTCCAGTCACTATATATTAAATTTAACATTTAGTATTCCAAGTTACTGAAGAAACGCTAAGAAAGTATGACAAGAGAATAACACAATGATCTTTATGCAACACAATATCTAATAAGGAATCTACACGAAATACTGTCATAAGCATATTATGTTTTAAAAAGTAAACAACTCGGTCAAATTATTTAATTGAGTAAAGTTGTATACTCATTCAAGTGATAAGATTGAAATCGCGAAAAATATATCAATTATCAATCGTGCATATTCAACTTAGGTATAGGTAACATATTCTTTGTAGAGGTGTATGCAATATGTGCAATAGGATTAAAGGAAGGATGCCAAGCTTGGTCTTGCTCAATTCAATAACCATTGAATAAAACATTTTGAATGCATGTGCATCCAATAAAAAGCAAGTATATGTACGTGTATTTACATACATGTATATTCTGCAAAGCTGGAAAGTGGCTCACATAAAATGTAACTTGGAAGATGAATTTCCCTTATGGATATAGTTTGAGAAGTCACTTTTACAAATATATCTATTCTAAAAGATTGGGAATGCAATTGAGAATTCAATTCGCTCACCATCTGAAACATAAAATTGATGTACCAATTCCGCTCTTTTTAAATTATTATTTTCGATAATAAATGCAAGAAATGTATATAATGTAGTTTGCGTTACTCGTGCGTCATTGCGTTTTTATTTCCACAAACATGCCGTATTTAATGGTGTTGGGCTTTCATTTCTCAACAGAAACACGTTTTAGTAGCGCAATTTGATGAGGATCATAAAATGATAAAACATTAATTCCGTTAATAAACAGAGTTAGCTAGTATAACTCTTAACATATAAAACAAACAATATCATTTTAACATGATTTATCAATTTAAAATAAACATAATTATATTTTAACATTATACACCATTTAACACCATGTCGCTTCAAATTTTCTGCATGATGTTAAATTATTTATACATTTACAATTTTTTTTCAAAAATAGACAAGCAAATTTGAAATTAAATTTTACATTTATGTAATGCGTTGTTAATTTGAAATTGTAAAGCAAGTTGTTCTTTGATTGTTCCTTTTTCTGTAATCAGGTAGATCCGGAAAAATACAGCATTGATGCATAAGAACGTTTAAACGTATCCCTGTTTTAAACGACTTAGATGCATGCACACAGATTCAATTTAAATTGAAATATTTTCTCATCACAAATATTATTTCCTTCTGCCAATCGTTGTTGGATATTCAAAGTTAAAGGTTTCATAATGAAAGACAATGCATTATCGTGTGACTTTTTTATCACTTTTTTGTTTATGAATGTGTGATTTTTTTAGAGTAAATATTTTATTATAGTTACGGCTTTGTTTATGTTTGAAGAAATACAAAGTAGGCCTTATTATAGGGGAAAAAGAAATTGTGGTAGACTGTATGATGTTGCATATTTTTCATTATGCATGTGGTTGCAATCCTTCATAGTCTCCTAGAAGTTTTGACACTTGGGAAATGCTTCATTCTTTGATAACTACCACTCGGAACACGCTTATTGATGCCCTGACACAAACTTTACAGTGTAGAAAAAGAATAGACGAACATTAATTTAGTGTTCCCAAATGAAATTCTCTTACTGCCTGTACATAGACAAAAAGCGCATTATAAATCTAAATTTCTTATCGTTGTGCGATTTTTTTCTAGCAACTGTACATACATTTATGCAAAGCATGATTGTGCACAGTATTTTGTTTCGAAGTTACGTCACGGGACCAATTCACTATATTTTTCCAAATACAGAACATTTTACAAGATTATAAGCACTACTGCATGCTCTAGAACAGAGAGAACCAACATGTACACTGTATACATGTAGCCTCTTAAGCGTTTTTGGACGGCACTCAGAAACATTTATACATTTTTTATTATTATTATTTACAATAGCCTATTCTTTATTTCAATATTACCATAGTATTACATTATTATTATTTTATAAACTTGGCTTTATGCTGATTGAGCTTGTACAGCCAATAATATTTATCAATCATATTGCAATGCAAACAATACAACACCCAAACATACCATTTCATATATTTTGATTCCATATCTTAATGTAAAAAAGCGTAGAGCATGGAATAGCATGGAGCATGGCATGGCCTTGGTATCAGCCTTTGTATCAATCATATTATATTGCAAACAATACAACCCCAAACATACCATTCCATATATTTTGACTCCATAACTTAGGGGAAAAACAGCGTAGAGCATGTAATAGCATGGAGCATGGCATGGCCTTGAATTTGCTTGAAATGCAGCGTTTCGATTCGGCAATCTGAAATTCCCGCCATCGGGAAACCAGTCGAAACGCTGCATTTCAAGGTCATGTCATGATCCATGCTATTCCATGCTCTACTCTGTTTAGACCCTGTTCTCGCTCCAGGCATGGTATACGTTTGTTTGTTTTTTATTTAGTTTTACTATTTAATCTACATTTGTATAAGCTTGGAACGACTTTTCTTAATCTTATTATCATTTCATCAATATGTTTCTTGAATGACCATTTTGAGTATGGTCATTGTATAAACGGGCTAAGATATGCAAAGTGAGCGCAACTATTATTTCAATTTACGACTTGTATTTTTATTAGAGGCGGGTTTCGTTTAATAAATTCAAACTGATATTTGTATTAGACCAAACTCGCTTCTATATTGAACATTTAACAACAATAGGGATGCTCACGGAACTATCTTAGTGCTTTTTATCCGAATTCCAATAATTTTTATTTTGCAGAATTTCGGACATGTATAGGCTACATGTATGCCTACATGTATAGGCTATAACACGACAAGACTAATCAAAGCCGCAGGAATGTTCGTAATGTCATTTTTATAGTTGGCTAGCTCCAATGGAGTCCAAACACAGCATGGCACATCAACGGTAAAAGCTTCAGTCAACTAATCGAAAAATTATCTTATCCAGTGGCGTAGTGTGGGGACCAGGGTGAAGTAAAGTTTTTGCATCCCCCTTAGATTTTACCTCTAGTTCAATAATTCTCCTTTTCCTTCCCTGCACACAAACATTTTTTACCTGACATCTTCATTTGAAAACAGAATTTGATATACTAGTAGTATATCAAATTCTGTTTTCATTGTAAATTATAACTGAGGTTTTTATTTTCAGATATCAACCTCCCCCCGTGCGATATACATGTACATGTACATGTACATGTACATAGTGCATTTGCAAAATGCATTTTCCTTAAACAAAGTAATTAATTTTTGTTTAACTTTTATACTTCTCTTTTTATGAAAGAATGGTAAAAATTTATAAAGACAATTCACTTTTGGAACATAATAATGAGACTAGTGATTTTATGCTATGGAACACTATGGCATGACGATTTCCTTAATAATAAACCTTACATTTTCTAAGTCTATAATCAGATCCTATACTCAATAATACCAGCATACTTAAGAAGATTTAATTTTAAATTAGAATGTTTCATAATCTAATAAGCACTGGGGTCTGATACAATGACATGTGTTGCAACTAAAATATTAGCATGGGCACCTGCACGTGATAATCGATTGAAAGAAGAACATCAACACTTCAATGATTTTCATAAGTTCCCATACAGCTCCCACATCACATTGGAAACACATGTACAGCACATGGCCTCTTACCTTTCTCCATCGTCGGCATAAGCAAAGTCTCCCATCAGCAAATCCCTGAGTCTGTAGCGCGGGGGCAAAGGGTACACCCCATTATTGTCCACGGGAACGCCGGGGGCGATCATTATGTCACGGGTCAAGCACTGACCAGCACCGAAAACTGTTATAGAAGATGTTTTTCGCGCCAACCGCACCTTTAAAAGTGACCATATGTCTGCTTCTGCATTGTTGTTGTCCAAATTGGGGTTTTCACCAGGAAAGCAATATCACACAATTTCGTCCTTTGTGTATCACTGTGAAATAAGTTGCCTTCCAGTGAGTCTGATGGTTGCCTTATTTCCTATTTGCAATATGAGCTGTAGAACAGTGCGAGACAATAACGAAAGCCCATCCCTCTAGGAGTCTCAAGAGGAAATTAAACACGATGTGCAATCGGGCTGCTCCAGATTCAAATTCGCTATAGGAGCGCCACGGAGCGAGTGAAGAGCGCCTAGAAGCGATGGACCTTAGCACCACGATTCAGGAGGTGTCAAAGGTTGGTGTTTCTGGGTGTGTCCACGTAATTTCGATGGCCACTTAGCAGCGGAAATGGCTGAATAGCCACTATTGTCCTGAATGCAATTCTGAATGTGCTTATCATTTTTTTTTTCATATCTGATTTGAGTGCATTTTCTGGAGAATGTGGCCCTATACTGGATCTGGTTCCATAATTCTGTAGCATGTGTGTAAGTACGTCCAAAAGGGTTCTTCACTTAAACATGTAGGCAAAATTAACATGTCTTGAAATTGCCTGCACATTTTACAAAAGCACATGTACTGTTACTGGCTGTCAAGAGGCTGTACAAAAACGAAGACAGCACAATCTCAAGCTGCAGAAGAATTCAATATGCAACTTCTGGAAGGATGTGGTCTGTCTGCAAAACTGCAGGTCACACAGCAAATTTAAAAATCTAAAAATCTGATGTCCACGAAATAAGATATAAAGATGTATCTTTATTTCACTACTTTTTTTTCTTAAAATTAGTTATACATTATGTTTAAATTAAGACAGTTATAGGTAAA
The DNA here is from genome assembly GCA_034698905.1 of Xestoiulus laeticollis. Classification (NCBI taxonomy): domain Eukaryota; kingdom Metazoa; phylum Arthropoda; class Diplopoda; order Julida; family Julidae; genus Xestoiulus; species Xestoiulus laeticollis. The sequence goes on from JAQGCC010003966.1 coordinate 11,984, forward strand.
CAAAAGAAATATCTTAAATCATCTTATTTCGTGGACAGTTTTTAAGATGTGCATTTGCAGTGTACATGTACTAGCTAGTAGGTACAGTATATGACCGACTTGGTCAAAGGAAACATGGTAATTGTCATACTACCACTCTAATCATAACATCAGCTACCGCGAACTACATGTAGATTCCAGTAGAAATGAAGTCTAAACATTAACACCACACCGAGCCTTGATGATCGCAGCCTGCCATACCTATACTCGTCTACCTGCATAAAGTCACAGTGCAGAAGACGAAAAGTCCAGCTGTAATGCAGAAGCCTGGGGTCAGGGTTCGTCATTTTGTGTTCACTGGTGCCCGCGATGCTTTCGGGTCAAAGAATGACCTTGGAAACATTCTTGGATACATGCAACCCTGCAATATACAATTGTATTACATTTTAAATAAGAAACAAATTGATGTCAAATTGCAGTCATTAGAGGGATTGAGCACGCCTCTTTTAATGCTCCCTTAATGCTAACCACATTGACAGCACTGTATGTTATTCCAATGCGTTCTCGTTAAGGTAAATCAGTTGACGGGGAATTAAGGGAGGCGTGCACAATCCCTCTATTAACTTGAGTCGGATCTTTGAAAGCATTCTTTCATCATCATCAATAATCACTGAAATTCATTACATGTTCTTGTATTTGCGCCAATGATTAAATATACTGCACATGTGCTTTTAACTGTTTATACTAGTATGTACTACTACCTCAGGTTTGATTCTTGCAATGCATCAAAGAATTTCTTCATAACTGTGTACTGAACATTTATTGAACGTGTGTTTATATACATGTACATGTATATTAAGTTGAATTACGGATGCGTCATTGTACAATAAAGGCACTAGCGGGTTTGAGCGCGTCTCCCGTAATGTTAACCACATTGACAGCACTGTATATGTTTTTCCAATGCGTTCTGTTAGGGTAAATCATTTGACGCGACTATCAGGGAGACGTACGCCCTCAAACTCGCTATTAGAGGTATTGAGTGCGCCTCCCTTATGCTCCCTTAATGCTAACCACATTGACAGCGTTCTCGTTAAGGTAAATCAGTTGACGGGGCATTAAGGGAGGCATGTTCAATTAGAGGGATTGAGTGCGCCTCCCTTATGCTCCCTTAATGCTAACCACATTGACAGCGTTCTCGTTAAGGTAAACCAGTTGACGGGGCATTAAGGGAGGCCTGTTCAATCCCTCTATTAAGGAATGACGTGACTTTAATGCCATTTAGGCACTATAAGATGGTGCCTAATCTGAAACGACAGTGACACTGGGCAGTACTATAGAAGTGTAGATAATCCTATTTGTGGAACAACTGTTTTTGTTTAGCAAAGCATTGTTGAGAATAACATACAATACATGTACACAAAGTAGGCCATCATCCGTCCAAAAACATTCAGATGAACTGCGCAAATACGACGAACTAATTACACAAAAATAAATGAAATAAAAACAGATGGAAGACAATACTGTCACACGCATTAATTGTTACAAATTGGGCGCAACCGCGTAAAATGTCAACGAGGCATATTCAATTAAAGTAATTGCACAACAACAAAAAAGAGATTTAACAAATTCATGAAGAATTTAGAAGACCGGTAGTATTAGTACTTATTAGATGTCACCCTGCATGAGTTTGATCAATGAATTGATATTAGAATTAAGCTTAAAACGTCCCTTCACTAAAATCGAGTAAGGGTTAAAAACAGCGTAAAATATGGAATAGAATGGAGTATGGCATGGCCTTGAAATCCTTTCGATTGGGCAATCGGAAATTCCCGCCATTGGGAAACAAATCATAACGCTACATTTCAAGGCCATGCCATGCTCCATTCTATTCCATGGCTACATGGCAATGTTGTGACATGAGCATGGACCGGAACAGTACGACACTTCGACACTCCCTCTTTGTATTTTTTCTGTTCCCTTATAAAAAGATAGCTTCATATACATGTAATTATAGCACCATAACACCTTCTTCACACCTACCAAATCAAGAGTCCTGATGTCCATTAAGTCTTGATCGAGTTGTGCGAATCCAATCAAG
>JAQGCC010003967.1:0-14059 GCA_034698905.1 Xestoiulus laeticollis
TATTATTAATGACCGTATTAGACTTATAGGATAGGCAAAAAGATATTATTAAAAATGGTTAATTCTTTTGCCCTGAATATTCATGTTGTTGCACATCCACAATTTTTAACAACTACAAATGAAAGAAAAATTTAAAAAATCATCTCTTTTCGAACAACTTGGATTCACGTGTTTAATTAGCCCCAGGCCACACTAGGCTGGAAACGCGCGTTTGGCTAGCCTCGAACAGGGCATCGAATTAAATTTAAATTCTATAATTATAAAATTTGCATATTAATATCTCGTGAAAAAATATTTCTTTAAATTAAAAGCCTTGTTTGAGGCTAGCCAAACGTGCATTTCCAGCTTAGTGTGGCTTGGGGCTTAACATCTAAATCTATAAAAACAGATTTAGAAATATTTTACATTTAGCCCACAGTCTGAAGGCAATCACTGACAACGGAAGTGCAATGCAGTGAAGCCAGTATTTATATAATGTCATAATCCCCTATTTGTCCTATTTAATTACTGGTAAACAGTTTAATCTATACTCGGGTAGTCAACCCTCGGGTTAAAAAAGCCCATTTTTTCAGAAATGTGGCTTTTTTGATGTTATATTAGCAAATTTTCTATCTAATAAATATTATAAAAACTGGATTAAAGGTAAGACAAGAAATAGTTTTAGCTTAAATCATGAATTTCTCATGCAGTCTTGTTTATGTACAAAAATATCAGTAAAGGACAAGAGGACCTTTAGAAATTTATTAAATTTAAGGTAATAAGCATAAAGAGTTAAACTATTAAAATAAATTTTGCTGGGTCGAGACACAAAAGGAACCAGATTTACCTAAAATATTTACACAAATATGAGTATAAATGCGTTACAATATGGGTACCACGTTTAATTGCCTAGACAGTGTAATTGACCTGAATAATTAAAATTTCCCTAGTAATCCTGCAACCAATTAAATTTGATTTTTTTCAAATTTGAGAAATCTTATTTCAGTTTTTAAAGAATGATTAATGATCAAAATATATACAAATGTGAAAAATATGTAGCGACGAGTATTTCATAATTAAAAAAACATGCTATTACCTGTTGCTTCAGATCTTTGGAAGCTCGTAAAGTTCGCACAATAGATGCTTCAAGCTCTTCACTTGGTGACATGCTTTCCTTGTGGTCCTAAAATAGGTATTCACAACATGGATAAATAAAAAGGAAAAATACGACCGAACTAAATTAGATTAAAATCCACCCACACATTACCATGCTAATGCCTATTCGTAATAACTGATTTAACTCCAATTTCGTACGATCACAGAGCAGAAGAATATTTTCTCGATGCTCATGGGATGTGTATGCAGAGTCAGTGAAATCCTGGGTTCGTTCCACGATAGTGTCTAAGGCACCAGTCAATTTCCCTCGATACGACGGGCCCACGAGCGTCATCCGAGTCATTTCTACAATATCCTAATTAAGAAAAGGAAAATGATGATTAATGTTGGAAAATCCAGCAATTTAAAAACATGATATCTCAATGTATAAAAGCAAGCTTAAAACTACATATTAAGTACAATGTTATGTTTGAATCGAACATTAATAATCTTTAAAAGCAATACAATGAAATAAATAATAAAAAATTCGAACATTGTATAAAACGACGTAATAAGTTTAAATTAGCAATAAGTCAATAAGCAATAATAATAATAATAAGAAATTATAATACAAATAATCAAAATACATTTTCATAAATGAATTTTCCAAAAGAAAATATTCTTCAAATGAACAAGTTATTCAAAAATAATTAAAAGTTTTTGGAAAATAAAGCTCGATGCAATTGTTTGCAATAAAAATGATAATAATAGTAATAATAAACAAGTTAGGAAAAATCTTCGTTTTTCAGGTAAAACCATTTAATAATACATTAACTTAAGCACGCTCCGTAGCGTACCCATTCTACGTTGATTAATGCATTTTTTACATTAAAAATTGCAAAATTTTGGCCGTAATAGTGTCAACGAACTGTACTAAAATTTGATAAATGAAAATGTTTCATGAGACTGAGCTGCACACGAAATTTAAGCTCTCTAAGATGCGTGAAAGTTAATCAAAAGGACCTCAAAGAAGTTGAAACAAACAACAAAACTTCAAGTCGAGTTAAATAAAAAAGTTTCAAAACATATAATATCTAGAGAAACTCGTGAATTTCATTGTTCATGATAATGATTGTGATTTCGATATGACACATTTTCAGAACAGTCTGGACGTGCTTTGAACTTTTTTTTTTAAAATTACTCCACGAATGTTCAATAATCTCTTAAAATCATATACATGTACACGTATATTGTTTTTTTAAAGAGCTAGTTAACCTAAAACATATTTTTTATCGAAATAATAAAAATATAAAAATATTCACTCAAATTATTATTTATTTTTTGAAAAAATAAAATGAACGCTGATGAATTGTGAAAAATCTAGAAAGCTTTGCAATAATTACCTCGAATTTCTTAATTGCGCTATGGACGGTGCTGTTGCTGTCCCAATCTTCAGGAACTCTTTGCTGCGGTCCCATTGGACCCATATGTCCGTTGTGGCATAAATCAGAATCAGCCATCCCCGACGTTTCCATGACGCCATCTTTAACGATGTAATGGATCAGGTCCATTGCTCTCCTCATCTGACAGAATACAGTGTCTCGATTTTCCCTCGAAGATTGGCTTTCAGGATGCCTTAAACACGTCTGCAGAGCGGACGTCAGTAATCGATTTTAAAAAAGGGGGATTAAAAGACCTTTTCTAAGAAAAAATTAGAGGAAATTTACCTTGGAAGATGTTAACAATAGCATCGTGGACTTCTCCAAGATTTGCCTTGCCGCTGACATCTGCGCCCTTCTTCGTTCATCTTTTAGATCCTAAATGTGATCAGAATACATCTTATTAGCCAGCAATTAAGAATCAAAAACTTGTGTTCGTTTCAGCTTACATTTTGCCTATCTCCTGTCAGGTGAGCCAACTCTACCATCTCGCTTCCAAACTGGCTGAAAGCTTTTACGAACTCTGTAAAGTTCGCCACATTCTCCAATTTGTTCAGGCTCATCGCAACCTTTATAACAAGAACACGCAATAAATGGACATTGCTAAATCGGGAAACTGTGTTAATGTGTCATTTTAAGGCATAAGCATCGTCAAACCTTATCTTTAGCAGCCAGCAACTGTTTTACCACTACGGTGTCAGCTAGCAGAAGTACCCTTGTCACTGAGGAAAGCAGTGCCCTAGCTGCGCGAACCATTCCACTTTTATCACCGCAAGGCCTCATTTGTCTATGGTCATCATATTGAATCTCGCACAATTTTTCAATGGCAGCACCTAGAAAAATCCGACAATCTCTTTCTTTTCCGTCTTTTGCTAAACCTGCAGTGACCACTTCGCTAAATAATTCAGACGCATACATGTACATAGGCGATTCCAATGAAAGTACGCCAAGGCGATTATTTATGAAAGAATCACCACCATGCCAAAGAAGGCTAAGGGTAAAATCATAGTGCTATAGTGAGAATGAATCTGGGATGATTCTGGAATGATTCTGGAATCAATAATTGCAATCAAACATCTTTTTTCGATATCATTCAGAACTCATTAAAATCAAGAATGATTCTAGAAAAGACAAACTCGTTTGTGTCCTGGATTCGTGCTAGAATCATGTGATGCTCTATTCTTTAATGCGCCGCTATACTATATGTGCGGTTGCATCGCAAATCGCAGGTATGTCTTTAGGAATCATTCTAGAATGAAGCGATGCTTTAATCGCTGATAGCACTATGTTTTTACCCTATGACTGCCATCTCTGTCGAAAAGCTAATGTTGACATTATTTTCTGACCATAAACATCTATTACTAATCGAATATGATGAACGTAGGAAACTGTCAATATATACTGTCCACTGGAACGTCTGCACCAAGTAATCAAGAAAAACAGACATCCTGGATCATGGTCCAGGAGTGTCATCTTCTCGCTATAGCGAGAAGATGACACTCTAATAATGGTAATACGGGGTCACATTGTTTATAAACAATGTGACCCCATATTACCATATAACTATTGCAGATGTCCAATAGTAATGAACTTCGTGTGAGTTTCCCGATGGGAATTTCCGAATGCCCAATCGAAACGATGCACTTCAAAGCCATGCCATGCTTCATGCTATTCCATGCTCTACGCTGTTTTTACCCTTACTCTGCCACAAAAATCAGAAGGCTTCTTTCTGCAAGCATGGAATTAGTTCTTTGCTAAATAATCGCCTAGCTTTGCTCGACTTCATTTGACTTGCCTTGTAGCATTAAACTGATTGTAATACCTGGATGTACAGTACTTGACATACATTATAATCGACAGAAAGCTAATTGTATTTTATGTTTATACGAGCGTATGTATAACTTATGTGTATTAGGCAGGGTATACCCACCAAGAATGTCCAAGATGGTGAGCATGTTGTGATATGGCGACTAACGTGCCATATGCCATAAAGTCGCCATACCACAATATGCAAAATCTATGCAAAATCCTCAGCCTACAAGAAATAGAAATGGCATATTTCTAATTTTATTTTGCATCAATTTTATTTCTTAATTTCGAAGTTCAGAAATCACATATGTGTTACCATCGTAAGCAATTGACAAGAATATAACAGAAACACCATTTTAATATCTCTGTGATCGTCAACCCTCTCTTAAGATAACTAAAATGGTTTTGAATATCAAACCAAGAAAAAAACCAGTTGCAAACAGTATAGTCAAAGGTATAATGTTGTCAATAACTACCTAAGTGCAAAAAGCGCTGACCATATGGCATATTTTTAATTAAATTTCGCACGTTTCACTTTGCATCAATTTAATTTTTCAATTTCGAAGTTCAGAAGTCATATACATGTATGTGTTAATTACCATCGAAAGCAATTGACGAGAATATAAAAGAAACGCCATTTCAATATTTCTGTGGTTGTCAACTCTCTCATATACTCAAATGTATAATGTTATCAATAAATGTCAAAGTGCAAAACGCACTGAGCATAGGATCTGACATTACTGTTTACGTATAAAACAACTTCGAATAAAAATGCAATCACTTGGTGTTTATACACATGATGCAATATGCAAGGACGAATTAAAACTCACCAGCAGCTCTTGCATCCTTACACGCATCGTACATCTCAATCTTGATTTCTGGATTATCATCAGCGATGGCCTCTCCAACCGCCACAAACCTTTCAACAGCCACATTGACAGCTTGTCCAACCCGCACAATAGCTCGCAATGTCTTTTCAGATTTCACGGGTTTATCTCTGTGGTTAACGAGAGTAGTAATCTAAAACGAGGAATAAAGAAAAGTAATCAATTAGAGACGTCTTGTAAGAAATATAAAACAAGACTTTCTCCAAAAATGTCACTCGAACTAGTGTTTTTCGTCTTTACGCATTATAAAAAAAATGTCAATAGATTTATCACGATGCTCTCGTTTTCTGCATCAAGAAATAGTTATGAAAGCCATTTCATACTCGAGCAATGATTGCTTTGTCACGTTGACTATTCAGTTTAATCATGAGGAAGGAGTGTTTTGCTTTGTCTGGAATATAGGCTCATATTCCATGCTTTTGCACAACTGGTTTTATAGATCCATTAAAATTTATAAAATGTAACAATTTATTGTTTTAAAGAGCACGGAGCGACTCCATTTTTAGCTTCTGAAACCCTTTAATATCTATTCAGCTTATGTCTTGCACCGGAAGAAAATTTCATTAGTACATGTATTTCTGAACTTGTCCGGCTATGAATTCTATTTTGTCTTCGACGAAATAAAAAGATGTCAAATTGTTATGTATTTGCACATGGCCGAGAAATTTAGAAGCTGAATGCCCACAGTCATATGCATGATAACGGCGCTTAATTTACATCACGTGTTCAGTGGTCATATATATTGTAACGGCGCTTCGATTAAATGCCCCCAGCAGATGGAATTCAGGATGTGCTTGCTTCCACTTTTTTATATCTGGTTTGTAAAAATATGTATTGATCTTTAAATTTGACAAGGTCACCTTTTACCCACTAGGTGTGCATAGGCACATCTAATTTACAAAAAAATTGTCCATTTTTTCTTTCGTTTAAAGCAAAATGGAATACGTAACCGGGGTTATAACTTGTATATAAATGGTGTTTGCAAACAGTAATAAATGACCATGCAGTTATTGCACAACAATACGGATAAAAGTTTGAGATAATCAGACGAACGATACAGTGATTGCTTCACAGTATTGATCCAAATGACATTTAACTCCCACATACAAAACAGCAATTTACTCGCGCTTAATTCCCATTGTTTCTTCCAGACGAAATTGGCTTGTATACCGTGCAAATAAATGCAAACGCCACGAAACTGATAAATTCTTTTTTAATTATTTATTTGTCTTTAATTGCAGACTTTGACTGCTTAGTTTGTAAAGTAATTAAGTTTGAGGAATCTTGAGCACTTCGCATTGGAAGTGGTGGAATAAATCAAAAAAGCAAGTCCAGTCACGCATTACAAGCAAAAGTACTTAGGTTACTATGGTAATAAAGGAAACATTACGGGCGTATAACATATTCATTACGAAGTAATTGCTATTTAGAATCATGGCTTTCAGCAGGAAGAAGCACGATGCCAGCATGTTACATACCCTCCCTATCTTATAACAGTCCGTACCTTATAATATGTTGTCAAACAGTTCATTTCCGCACTCACGCATGCCTCTTTCTAAATGATGGACCTCCTATTTTCCCGATTATAAATTAAGAGGCATAAAAACATCGGGACGTATAAGGTGTAATTTTCTTATTTAAAATTTATTTACTGCTGGAAAATTCTAATTTGGGAAACTGGAATAACCAATTTATATGAAACAATGCAACTTGGAAGCGTGCGACAAGGAAACGAGCACGACAAGCAATGAACACCATTTATGTTTGAACAGGGTTCCTGTACGGTTCCCTGACTTTTCCAGCTTTTAAAAAAAAAATTAAAAAAATTAAAATATGTCATACAACTTTTTGCTCTGTTACTCAAAGAAATTGCTTTAGAACACAATTTATAATGTTCAACATTTGCATGTCAACCTTTGTATGAGTAACTTTAAACTATATATAAGAAATTATATTATTAATACTGTATAATTTTTTTTTTTTTTTTATTACTTTTTTACTTTTTTTTTTACTTTTTTTACTTTTTTATTTGTTACATGTAGATCTGAATTAAAAATTAAAACTAATTAAAGTTAATTAGCTCTTTAGTAGGAGGTTAACGATTATTCGTGCTATTAAAAAAGCTTATAGTATAGTTTAACCGGTAAAACCTTTTGTTTTTTTTTATAAAAAAATAAGGTAGCATGGTTACTTTATCCCCTAGCGGAGGTTCTTTCAAAAATGATGAGTGGTTGTAGCGCTCCGTAGCATAAACGCTATAAACGTTAACACAATTAATGCATTTTTAAAATCTAAATTTGCAATTTTTTGGTCGTAATAGAATCAACAGTTTCTACTTACATTTGATATTAGGAAAATGTCCTCTTAGACTGAGCTGCACACACAATTTCAGCTCTCAAGGACTTGTGAAAGTTGGTTAAAAACTACCTCAAATAAGTTGAAACAAACCGACAAGTTCCGTTTATGTCAATTAAGTTAAATAGAAGGTTTTAAAACAAGGTAATTCCTCAATTTTATAGATGCAGGACTGGCTTAGTGAGCCATATTTTGAAGTGTCATAATTAATAATTAACCACATGAAAGCAAATGGAATTTGGATATCCTTAATTTCCCTGACTATAAATTCCAGGTCTATTCCACGTTTTACTGGTCAGAAAGAAACCTGCATGCTGTACATGCACATCAAAGCAGTTATGCTTGCAATTAAAAAGCAATTCATTCAGTGATGCTCTGCAAATTAAAGAGTATCTGGCTAACCTGATAGGCACAGAAAATCTAATTTCATATCATCTAATGACTAATTTGATCATCCCATGCTTCTGTGGTCCTAATTAATTTATATATACCAGAGCAAATGGCGATGCAATGCGGAATGCTTACTTATCATGGGAGTGAATTAAAGCAATGGTTGTATCTTGCTTTGTGATGAGGTAATCTGAAAACATCCAGTTTCACTAAACGTTATTAATGCTTCTGGAAACTCGTCCACACAGGCAGTTGTCTCCAGAGTTGCAGGGTGAATGAGATAATAAAACAAATTGAAAAATGATGAAGCCGAGTAACTAAGCAACTTGGCTAATGATGCAATGCCTCCACGTCCAATATACCTCAATCCTGCCAGTACATGTAGACATCTGCAAAGGGTCAAACAGGTTCTCATGGGTAGTTCTGGGAAACTCTTGTTAGGAATGTAATTAAGGCAATCTTCCTAATCGCCAATAATCATTCGTAGGACAATACACCGCGTTTGCATACATTATTTGAACAACCTCAGTCTACTCCTTGCTCCGTTATGCAAATGCTTGCAGTCTGAATCTAATTGACCTTTCAGAAATGAGAACTTGCTTCTTTACTGTACTATTCACAAGTGCATATGCGAAAAAACCCATTTCGAGCCATTTTTCCCAGAATTTCACATCGAGCACTAAGGGGAAATGCTGCATAACTGATGTCGACATAAACATTCACTACCCATTTACGATTACATCTCCACCTTATGGGAATAATTAAGAGGTAAAGGCATAGGGGGAGTATAGGTCTAGAGAAAATGGGAAAAACATGCATAGGGCTCTTTTCTTGGCATTTCTTGGAAAATGGAAGCCGTTCAAAATGAAAATATTGCAAATGACGTCCATTTACGCAGTGCAATATCGTGTTATCTGATATATTTTAAGCCCTATACCCCATTCCTTCAGGAGCCAGCTCAGTAGAGCAGCTCGAAAATCCAATAAAATGGCTTATCTTTTAGAAAATAGCATCCATTTAAGGCATGTTGGTTTTAAAACAAGAAGGAGTGAAATTATCTTGCTGGGCAAAGACTAACAGCACGGTATCATAATCAGGCATGCTAAATAGGCAAATTAACATAGATTTCTCCATGTTTGTTATACCTTTAATTAAACGTTCTTTATTTGTCTTCATGCTTGGAAAAGTAATTTTGCAATAAAATTAACACCCATTTCTGGCACTATGGGGAAGTTACGAGAAGAAAACCAATGGTCAAAAAATACATTAATATTTCTGCATATAATAAATAAACCATATTTTCATCGAAAATAATGTATGATACCTGCGGTTTTATGGTGAAGGACCAACAAATGAAAATATTGAGTCAAAATCATTTGAAATTTAGTACAATTTTAGTTCAGCGAACATAAACGAAAAAAAATATGCTGACTGCAGGGGAATAAATTGAATTGAAGGTACATGTATGGATAAGAATATTCATATTACTTATCCAATGTGAGAGGTTAAGGAATGATTTAAATTGGTATTTACAGGGGATTTCAGTACATAATTGGGCTAAGGATGAAAGGGAATGTTTAACTTACATGCTGATGAGGTCTATATTATTTGTGTTTGCGCTAGTTACATTTATTCCAAGATATTACAATCCAATAGACTACCATATATTGTGTTAGGTAGATTGCACAAGACAAGCTATGTAATAATTTGTCTTAATGGCACTGTTTACGATTACGAAGATATCTTGTATCAGCGTGAAGGCAATGGAATACATGCAATATATTTGGGTCCAAGATATGGCTGTATATTGCAGAGGGGGTAATATGTTTAATGTCCAACCCATCTCGTGAAAGATGTCATATTTTGTTTTTATAACTAAGAGACTTTGGGAAAGTTGACATTTAGGTAAAAATGCACTTTGGCATCAAATAGAGTAATATTCGTGGAGTTTCGCCTTTAGTAATATAGATATTTTGTATCACAATAATGTATGGGTAATGAACAATATTTGTACATGCATTGTGAAGACAAATGATCAACAATTCAGAGGGAGTTTGTATCAAACGATGAACAACCTGCATGAATTTTAAACAACAAACACACTAATTCCCCTCGACCTACCTAAAATAATAGGGGTAATCAAACAGACGCCAAAAATGTCGCCTCTCTGCAGTTACCTTAAAAATTGTCAAAGGCATTTTGGATTTTCCATTTATATATCAATTCCAATCAACCTGGCCAATCATGGTCAGAATTGGAATTGACATAAATTGCCAAACCCAAAGTCGACATTTTTTGAGATCATTGCAGAGAGGCTATCTGAGCACATGTGCAAAATTGTTGGGGGGGTCTGTTTGAGTAACCCTAATAAGTAAACAACTATAGTTATCGCAATGTAACCATTCTAGTGTATTCTTTTATAATTTCAACTCGTTACAATAGGTTCCTTCACGCGAACGCTGTTAAGCACAAGCCGGCAACGCTTTTCCCGCGTAATTAGATGCGCACATGAACAGCGCATGCGCACATCTAATTACGCGGGGCCTGCTACTGGAAAAATTTTAAATTATGCATTATATTATTTAACATGCAAATTAAATTTTCAAGTACTTTTAATCATTTTATTCCCTGGACGAATTCGTTAACTTCCTAATGCGATCGGTTATTATAAATATGAATTGAATTAAGGTCATATTGAAAATGGGTTGCAAAACGCAGACAATGTCTACTAGAATTATTAGGCACACAGCTGTAATGGTGCCTTTTACAAAAAAGTCTTTGGCTCTCCATCGTTACTGCAAAGTTGCTGTACTTCTATTACCAAATTCGGAAACGATTCACCAGAGATTGAATCCCTTTGTGGGTGCTTTACAAAATCGATTTAAGGCTTCAATTTCCAGGCTATTGAAGCATTGCTAAAAAAAACTTATCTCGGTTTTTTCAGGCAGGCTGTCCCACTATTTTAAAAAGTGTAGTTTACATTGCTATTATCATTTCAATGCTAGCCTATATTTTTATATAGCCTATAAGTTTTAAGTTAAAAAGCAAAACTAAAATTGTGAAAAAGTATAACTCGTTTTAACGATTGGAACAAGTTGGCTCACACATGAAGAAATTTGATAGAAAGAGAGCAGTTAATTGAATAGTAAATGTTTAACGTTTTAGTTTTACTTCAGATCAGGTATGCTGCTGTTATGCAAGGAACCACCGAATGTCTGGAATTAGACCACTTTTTTACATATAGAGATAGAGATCATGTACGACGTAGATTGTTATTTATTTATTTGCAATCATTTCATTCTAAAAGCATTACACACTTGAGATCAAGGCAGAAAAAATGTTGAAAAAAAGAGAGTAAATGGGCTTTATACCATGACTTATTCAGGCTATTTTTGAAATATTAATAATGTGCGTTCTTTATACAGTATATATAACACGATTCACTACTTTGTTGAACATTCGGGTATATTACATGTATATTTGGAAGCTGAATTTTCAAGCGGGAAGACAAAATAATGTACAGTAAAACCTGGGATCACCTCTACATAATGACCACTTTTCATTAATTGAATTTAGTGCATATGGTTTCTTTTATAAAAAAAATCTGTGCATATATAGTGACCACATGTCTATTGTGTATAGTGACCAGGGTGTTCCTATCTTATACAACTTTTCCATTGACAATGCACCTAATAAAGTGACCATGTTTGATCTGCATCAGCCATTCCAAGGCAATTTGAAGGGTAATTCTTAAGGAAAATCTTTAAGGGAAAATCCCCTAAAGGGGAGTGGCATACGAGTCATCTCGCTTCCTGTTTTAACCCTAACACTTCTCATACCACCAAACCAATCACATTAAAGTAAATAGCCTATGTGGATCTTATACATTGTAAATGCACAAGTGTATGCATGATTAACCTTCTCTCAGTTCTTCATTTCCTTATTTAAATTACTGCAGGTTTTCGGGAAAAAAATTATAAAAATTACACCATGCAGTCACCTGAAGCATGTACAAAGAACTAGTACTTCACTTAAAGGATAAAATTAAACTTTTGAAGTACCGGTATTTGAAAATAAACACGAAAAGAAAAACAGCTGACGGTTTCGAGTTAGCAAGACGAGTGTGAACAACTAAACATTAAAAAAAGAAAATTAGAGTATCTGAAATGTACGTTATGAAGAGGACACTGAAAATGGATTCATCAGAGGGAAACAGGGTAAAATTGATAATTTTATCTATTTCATTGCTATTCTCTATAAAGTGACCGCTTGTATACAGTAACCTTGCAACTTTGCCATTTTTTGGGGTGGTCACCTTTAGCAGGTTTTACTGTAAATACTGATAACAGATCTGCATCTATCAGGCTTAATACATCTTGATAAGGACTCAAACAAGTTTTGAATAATCTCTAGAGAAATAGTATATTGTTATCACAGTTTCTTTCAGAACTGTTACCCTAACCAATGCACTAACATGAGCTCTATATATAGTGAAGAAAAAATTGATGTCAACTGAAGTCATTTCAATATATTCAAGAAAAACACATTCTGTTCTTAAATTTCTTTGCGTTTGCGTTATTATGCACCCCCCATATAGATCCTGCACATAAATTTATCTAATAAATGTCAAACAACATGCAAGCATATACATATACATGTATACGTATATGAATTCCTGGTTACACTATCTATTCTAGTTGCCAACACCCTGCAATTTAAAACTGAAGCAGCAATAATTTGCTCAATGATATTTTCATTCCTGTATGTCAAACAAATAAATCTTCAGGGTGGATCCTTTTATTACATGTTCCCTAAATCTTGTCACACAATTTCTAAAATAATCCTGTTAAAAAAATCTATATATTGAATGCAATAAGACTTAATTGGATTTGATGGGATTTTCTTTCATAAAGAACACGTCTACAAGAAAGTTCCCATTTTAGGTCACTTGCCAAATCCAGACAATAGCATTTTTGGGGAAACTGACTTTTTGTTTTTCTTTTTTTCTGTTTACAAGTTAGGCAGCAGAAGTAAAATAATAGTTCTTGGATAGAACTGTTTTAGTGTCGTTCAAGGAAATGTACTAAGAAATGAGTCTAAATTTAGTAGAATTTGAGGCTAAAAGGAGAGGCAAGAGCTAGTCTTTGCCATATTTTCGGCAGTACAAGAGCCAGTTAGGGTCAATGATGACTTTAATGTCCATTACAGCTAATTTACTGCAGAAAACCTGTCCAAGAATAGCAGATTGTTTTAAAGAATTAGCTATTAATCTTAGTTAAAACCAGGAATTTAAATATAAGAAATACCCTATTTCTGTGTGCGTTCTTTTTTAAGTCGGTTATCAAAAATCGCAATTAATTATTTATTTATTAGATATAAACATGTTTAAAGCAATCACATAAACAAGTTTTAGTAACAGTTATACTTGTATCACAGTCTTATCATAAAAAAGTACCGTAATCTCTCTTAGGGCCGGTTGCACTGCAACTAAGGTGAAAATCTAAGGTTTACTAACCTTCAGTTTACTGTTTGTGTGACACCAAATAACCCTTGATAAAATTACCCAGGGTTATGGAACCCGTGTTTAACAATGCAGAAAATAAAATGGCATCCATCTTATTTTAGCCTAATAACCTGAGGTTAGTCCTGCCAACTGGCTGGGTTAACTCCATATTTTCCCTAACCCATGCTTATGCAATCAATATTGGATTAACCTATTGTTAACCCCTATAGGTTATTTTTAAACAGACACAAAAGTACGCCTTACAGGTTTCTCTGTTTGTACAACCAGCCCTTAGTCTTGCGTTGTAAGCTACTTTTAATATAAGGAAAAATGTCTTAAGACTTTAAAACTGTATTGAAAAAAATAGGTGAGTCTTATTCTTAAAACTATTATTCTTTACCTAATCTATTGTAAATATATAGAAAAATACAATTGTATGGTGCTGCAATTATTTCGTTTACAAGACAATTTCTGATTTAGTTTTGAAACAGCATGTACAATTTAATAAATGCAAAAATAAAGTTGATTAAAGCCCCGTTCTCACGGAGCCAATAAAGCCGCGACTTTTCTGTCACGATTGCAAACTCCATCGTGCGAACAGT
>JAQGCC010003968.1:0-14058 GCA_034698905.1 Xestoiulus laeticollis
GTTTAACTGAGTTCTGCGGTGTGAATTAACACGCAAAAGTTTTCTTGATCCACATCAGTTGATCTACATCAACGTTGATGTGAATCAGGTGTAAGATCTTGTGACCAGAATTGCTGCAATGTAAATGACATGCCAGGCATCTTTGAAAGAGTGCGTCAATCAATGCTTTGCCGATGTGAGGGTTGCATTAATTGGAGCGGTAGAATGTTTGAGCATTTACTGTAAAACATTATAATAAACACGTAATTGTTGAAACCTTTTTTTTGTGCCAACATTAATTACATGTAACTTTTTAATAGTAACCTTTGGACCCAAGGTTCTATGGTAGAAAGTGTTTACCTTAGTTTACTCTAACACCAGTTTGAGTTTGTACCATGTGTTCAAAAACACCCTGTATAGCTACTGCCATAAAATATTGGGGAGACCTGGACACATGCCTTGCCATGTGCTTATCATGAATAAATCCTACGAATCTTATAATAAGCACTTAGCTAGTGTTTCAATGTTTTGTCCACCCTCTGTATGCTTCTTTTTTAATATGGAATGCACTCATAGTGGGATGTTTAATTCCTGTGTTACTTAAACATGCATTATGATAACGCAATTCAGCATTCAAAGTCGTGTCTGTAAAGGTACGTTGGCATTGCATTACTTCTGAATGCTCGTTGTTTATTTCCCAGGCGTGTACAGTAACACTTCCGACAAGACACCTTTTGAATAGACAATAAAGGGTTTTCAAATTAAAAGCAGTTTTTGAAAACTCGCGCAAAAAAAGTACTATTGTACTTGCATGGTGTCGTTGGTGCATAGAAAGTTCTGAGTTAGCACCATTTGCACTGGGCATTATTCAGTAAAGACTAATGAGCTTGTTGCTGACGATATAAAATTGATGGGCGCCATGCATGCGTGCACCAAGACTCGTTCAAGAGATGAGTCATTCACCATCCCTGGGGAGATTCGCAAAGGTTTATATGGCGAATTAAGGTGTTGTGCTTATTCTATATATTTATGGCACATTGAATCTCATTTTGCTAATGCAATAAATTCAGACAGGGCACAATGTTTGGCGATGCAATGTAAGGTAATATCTCATGAATTTCAAATCCGATATAGGAATTTGTTTAGTTGAGATGATTTGCTGCAGGCAAAAAAGTTTATCGCTCATCGAGGGATATCGTATTTTAGCATATCATTATGTGTCCTCGTATTCCCTATAGCAATTTGACTAGGGCGTACCTTCGGGCATGGATTTGGGATAAGGAGAAGAGTGGTCGGAGTCCATCCCCTACAACGATACCTCGATTATCTATAAAAGTTCTATTGAATTATGCTATAAATCCCTCTGAAGCAAAGATTGCATCCCTGTATAGGGTACTGAAATTGTCACCACTACCCCCATTAAATATTTCTGGATATGCGGATGAGCATGGCTTGAATTTCAAACACATTCCTAATGTATACTTAACGGTGATGCAAACTATACATCAGTAATGCTAATTTTGATGGGGTTCCTATACTAATTGTTACTGACATTCGATCTGCTATTATAAATAATGCTTACATGATGCTTGCAAACGTGTTGGGGAAATCAAAATACAATTTTTTCATGAATTACAATATAAAATGGGAAAAATTTAAATGGGATTAAAGTAAGCTGTGGAAATATGCATTGTAATATTACCATGAACTACATTTCATTTGATACTATTGCTAATTTTTCTTAGAATGACGTAAAATACAGTACGTTTTTGTATACATCTTTGTACATGGGTGTCTTATGATACTAAGATTTAAAGCTTCAAAAAAGTCATGAAAATTCAATTATGTTGGCTGATGTTTTCCAATATTTGTTAAACAATCTTAAATCGGAGCTAGAACACTGATGGAAACAACATTTTAATTCTCAATTTCTCATATTTTAATTATCACATGTTCTTATAAAAATAATGCAATTAGCAAGAAATTATGATAATGTATACGTGTCGTCTCCTTAGTATAACATCTCATTATATGTACCCATTGCATATGAAATTATGGAACATCCCATTGTTATCACAATTGAAAATTATAAATCTTGTTGTGTACATCATGTTCCTTTTAGAGTGGGTTCTCATAATAGACTCATAAAATCTTATTAATACAATTGTATAAGAGACTGATCATAGAATCTTGTTGATATGGGGTCTGATTTGTTCCCATGTATAGCTTGACTCGCACAGTCTCATTAACATGTTCCATAATTTCATGCTTTATGAGATTGTTTCTGATTTTTCACTTGAACTTTGGCTTATATTCATGAATGATGTACTAGCTGTGTACAATACATGCATGTATGGTTAGTATAATAATTTCTGTATGGATAAGATCCGATAATTCACATTGCTATGAGCATGGATTAAATTTCCTCATGTAGCAAAAGATTTGAAATTCAACCACTGTAAATTCCAATAATTTCTTGGCTTAATCATCTACTAAAAAAGCTTGCTGGATCGAGGGACACACCGCTGTGATTTTTAATGCATTCTCAGCCTTAAAAAATGGGAAAAACAAGTACTGTAGAACCCTTGTAATGGAAAAAAATATCGTTTTGCACAGCTGAATATGGATATTTATGGGGAAATGTTGTTTGTGGATGGTGGCTGGCATGTGCTTTTTTTCTCGTACATGATGTCGGATTAAGGATAGGAAGGAAGGGAAGAGGGCTTAGCAATAGCAAGCGGTTGAGCCTGGACCAATATTAGATGCCCATTTTTTTTTTCGACAATCGCACAAAGTGGATTTTTTGACATCATTTTCGGTTGAGAGCATACTTAAAATGCCTCTTACAAATAAACCCCTCTAGGCTGAGCTTTGAATGGAACGTGTCGGGGAGAGCCTGTCATGCTCTGGCTAAGACCCCAGCTACTTCAGCTACTATATTTGAGTGCGTGATAATAGAACGTTGCATTCCTTGCATTTATCAGTAAGTAAAATAAATGAAGTGTCAATCACGTGATGTAATTTAATTACAAACCCCCTGTCAAAGCTTTTTTTATCTAGGGTTTTATGACGCGAGGGCTCACGCCTTGTATAAGGTGAGGAGTAGGCCAAATATTGGCAGCTTGCAGTTTGTAGGGAAAAAGATAAGCTTGAATGTTAAACAGAGCTTGTCGTTTTTTTTGTCAAGGGACCTTTAAACCGAACATGTTGCCTTGTCTTAAACAATGCACGAATTGCAACGAGTGTACTTGTCCCTGCATCACTAACTGTATATGCATATACTACTCATTTTGAGTAGGGGGTTCAAGTTTAAAAAGATTTTTTTGCAAAAAAATGTGCCATGGAAAAGCTAAATTGTAGCACCATGGCAACAATCCAAAGCACGTGTATTGGTTGTGGTTTTATTCGAGACATTCAGATAGGAAGGGTGTGGAAATGACTTGAGCAACACGTTTTTTTTTAGGATTGCCTCTAAATCACGTGCTATTGAAGTGAAAGTGCCTGTTAATATCCCTAAAATATCAATTGGCATCTAGAAGAAACATGCTCCATGGTTGCTTTTATTTTTTTCTGTGAAGACCTCTTCAATGATTAGGATATAACACAAATTGCTGTTTGTTTTCACAAGAGTCAGAGATGTTTTCTTGTTTATAATGCAAGTTTGGCATTTGAATAATGAATAGCTTGAATTTAAAACCCGATAAATCCTACAAGTAATTATCCCAAGTAGCACGCAATATTGGCCAATTATATAGGCAAAAGCATATATTTTTTCAATTATGGCACAATATTACAATGTTTTTGCCATAATTGCCAATATATGGATTACAATAAATGGGCCTATATGGGAATAGATTTAGGCCCAATACTGGTCCTCTTATGTTATCAATATGTAAATGAACCGACAGCGGCAAATAAATTGAGACAATATTGGCCCGCTATAGAATGCAAAATAAGAGCGCAATATTGGACCACTATCAGTCCAATATAGGTTTCATTGGAGAATTTTTGCAAATTTAACCAATGTTGCTATACAATATTCGGCTAATCGAGGTCCAACATTGTGTGCTACTTGGGTACAGTCAACTCCCTCTATAACAGCAATTCAGTATAACAGCCAGATTTTGGCCGTAAACGATTTCCACCAGTATATTTGCCCCCTCTATAACAGCATATTGCCTATAACAGCAACAGCCAGATTCTCGGGAAACGTTCCTCATTGAATCACATGTGAATCACCCCCATATAACAACCGACCTTTTCTGCTCACATCTAAATCGAATGTATACATGTACAACATATACTGTATCCTCAATCATGTATGCTCAATTAATTGTATGCTTGTTATACGGGTAAAATAGTCTATCTCTATAACAGCCAAAAACTGGCCGAACAAATGGGGCTGTTATAGAGGGAGTTGACTGTGTTATCAAAATAACAAAAATGGTAGTTCCTCGATATCCGTTAATTGTATTTTATCGATCACTGATTTTTCACTGAACTGATACATGTATTAGGAATTGTTAGGTTCCAGATAAACTATAAAAATATATAACACCTTATTTGCTTATTGTTTTATTATGGAAATTTGTTGTCAAAAGTCTTTTCATCATGGTGATCATACCTTCTTTTGGGTTTCACAAACAAACACTCTTGGGAATATTTACTATACATGTACCTACTGTATATACTTTGTCAGTATAGCTGTTTACATTCATACCCCTCGCATGTCTCACTACTGCACATTGCGGTTCATTAACTCCGTGAAATTGACAACTATTAATTGGAATAAAAATGTTTGTGTGTGTGGCGTGTCAATTGTCACATCCTATCGTGCTATCAAGAGCAGATGTCAAAAAACGCTATTACGATGTTGGTAATTTTTCTCGCTCATTATGTATTGTTTTTACAAAAAAAAATTGTTGGTAGCTGGTTGCAATCAGATAGGGTTGTTTAGTTTTTCAGGCGTTTGCACACACATCTTCATTACTTTAGGCTTTCACACGAGCTTAATCAACCGGTATCCAAAAATGTATAGATAAAACCTCTGGAATGCAACAAATCAATTGACAAATTTGCTTACATGTCTAATAATAGTTGCGTGCGTTTAATATGCGTGCCCTCATCGACATTTGCATGAAGGCTGAAAATTCTACAGATAATGGGGCTTTGCTATAGCGAATTGTTTTTTAAGCTGAATTTCGCGTGACTTGTCACATAAGGCCCTATGTTTTCAGGAATAAATGCGTACAATTTGCATAAAAGCACGTAGGGAATTATATAATTCCCCGTCAAATGAAGACGAAAGACAGGATTATTTCTTAATTTCCATGCTAAATTACTTGACGTATATATACAGTGTCATTATACAAACGGTTTCGATTAACCGATCAATTTATGCCTGTTGAGTTGAGCGCCGTCACGAAGAAAACGACACATACTTCATTAATTCTCTCGAAGATTATATTGATCTGCAATAAAGTGAAATAAACCATGAAACAACTTGGTATACATTGCTTAGACGCGCGTCAAGCAGCATATGTAGCGCTATATATAGACAGCCAATTAGACCATGATTTAATGCATCATAAATGCCATTGCTCGCAATATTGGTTTGCATGGACATTATTTGAAATGGGTCATATCAATTTCACCAACAGGAAACAAGAAAAGGAAGTCTTGAACATCTCGCTTGTTGTCGATATCTTCCATGATAATCCACATCTTCAAGAATTTCATCCATGGATGACTTGTCACAGATTATAGCGTTCAGCCATGCGCATGGACGAATGAAATCAATACTAGAGATATTTAAACCAACAACGAAATTATTAGATACAATCTTAAATACTCGTGTGATATCGATCAATGCTGTATTTCGTTCACGATTCATTTTTGCAATCATGTAATCCATCGACATTAATTTAACTGAATGGGGCTTCTTTAATGTATATTTTTTTCTTACAAAAAATAGGGTTTCCACAATCTGGAAAATATCGAATTGGCTGAAAACTTAAAATGGCCTGGAACAATCAGGAATAAGAGATTTATTTTGGAATTAAAAGTCAGGGAAATTCATCATCTAAATATCAGATTCCCTTTGATGCGCGCATGAACAGCACATGCGCACATCTAATTATCCGGGGAAAGTGCTCGCGTAAAGGAGCCTATTGTATTTAAATGAAATTTTAAGTCACTGCAATATGAATTTATTCATTATCGTATGTATATAGTTATAAGTCCAGCCATTAAAAAAAATTCAGTATGGGATATCTAATTGTATTAAAGACTTATAAATTAATGAAAACTATATTTATGTAAAATGACAAAATAAGGGCAAGAAGCCGAATACTTGAGATGGTCGTCATTAGAAGCTAAGAAACTTAAGCACTTCTTTGAAAGAAATCAATAATGAAGTTGTCAAGTTAAAGAAAAAATAATCTTTTAATTTTTTTATCTAGAGAGTATACATAAGCTGTACAAAAAATAACTGTAACATATATCCTTACTTATACCTTAACATTTGTCATATTTTCGCATATTTTCATTGTCAAGATGATCAGGGGATAATTTTAAAACTCGGAAGTTGAAAATTTCATGCCACATGCTAATCTATAAATTGCTTTATTCAGGTTTAGCATTCTGCGTGGCATTTTCAGCATGATCCATATACATGATATCGTAAAATGACCCATCCATGCTGTAAA
Source organism: Xestoiulus laeticollis (assembly GCA_034698905.1). Taxonomy (NCBI): domain Eukaryota; kingdom Metazoa; phylum Arthropoda; class Diplopoda; order Julida; family Julidae; genus Xestoiulus; species Xestoiulus laeticollis. Next base: position 6,687 of record JAQGCC010003968.1, read on the forward strand.
TACCATACAAAGGCTCCAATGTCACTATAGGGGGTGCTGAACCAGTGATACAGCTAACTTAAGCACTTGAAGAATAACAACATGCAATTCCCATTAAAAGTATGGGAAAAAAGATCGAATGGTCTGCTGCAACATCAATTTAGATGTATCGGGAGATGTGTACATAAGACCAATGTTTGACCGAGTGTATACTTCTGCGAGTAATTCGATTCATAGTATATTATTGGGGATGGCTTCCATTATACACCTACCAGAAGAAAAATGCAATATTTATTACAAGTCGATCTGAAGGAGAATGTATGCATGCTTAAAAGGTTATTGCCCCGTTTACTTTCGGTTGATTGCATACATATTATATAAAGAATGCATCACTGACAAAAAATGACAACATCAGTGCTCTTGGAGGCATGGCAGTCCAGTCGGATAAGTAAAGCAGAAGGCCTGTAATGTGATGATAAAGCACAATGTTTGGAAAACATGTTATCTGTTTTTAGAAAATAAGCAGTTTGCCTCATGTGTGGTGACTGGCAGCAACGACTTAAAAGCTTTTGACCTACATGTTTATTGTTATGACAAAAAAATTCTGTACTAAATTCTTATACATTTCATATGCTAATATTGATCTCATGCACGAATTGCAATTGAGCCTGAGATTGATTGCAAACTATTCTATATAATCAAGTCGAAAAACGTTCAAATTAACTCAGTCATCTTACTCAAATGTTCTTTTTTTTTAATGCTGTTCACGCAGCTCCTGTTATATATAACTTGAAACTGTTCAGTTGTTTTTCTTTCCGTACTTGTTTCCAAAGAGTTCAAAAGCTCAATTTTATCCTTTAAAGCAAAGTTTTTAGAATTATTTTCCATAAACTTGCAGTATAAGGAAAAGAGATTTAAATTGTAAGTAATATTAAAACGGTTAATGAGTCTATTGTCTAACATTTCACACCTGGACCCTGGTTCTCAATGAGTCCCACTATATTGAAGCATTTCTGTTATAGTGTACTCGCGGAATGTTGGTAGTATCAATATCCTGAATCTGAATTATCCTGTTAGAGTTCCAGATAGAATAGGTAGTATTTTGTTTTTAGTATAATTTTTTTTTATCTAATTTGAGTTTCAAATGGCAAACACAAAGACATTAACGTAAACTTATCATCCATCTTACTTTATTAGTAATGATGGTAATGGAAAGGAACAGGTTGCAACTTATATGCACAGTCAAGTTAATTTGTCCCTGCTGCATCTAAATTGCTGACTCCATTTTGCTTAACCTATAAATTTCATTATTCCTATGATGAATGGGGTTATAAAAGCAAAAACACATCCAGTTGCTAACTGTCTAATCTTGAAATATGACACCTTTGATTCATGATATTATCTGTGTCATTATTATGACAATGATGAATGCATGTGCGAATCTGATTTCTGTTTGTTTTAAAAGGTTTAAATCCTGACTCATCTGGAGGAAACTAAAAACCGCTATAGATATACATGTATGCTGTATAATATTTGCCTCCTCAGCAAACGGTCGTTGCCCTTTGAATGGTAGGCCAATGTTCTCTGTACTCTCCAATCGTATTGGGAGAACACCTTGCATTCGACCATATTACATGTATACTGCACACGTGTATATATTCACATATATGTATGCATTGTAATTATACCACATGCTATATTGCCATATCAGTGTTTCATTTAAAATTGCGCTGTGCAAGTGTTCGAATAAATCAATTCTGTTAGTGACAGTTAAAAGTAGGTGCCTAAATATACTCTTGGTTCTGTCCAAGTTATAAATTACACAAGATATTTTCATTATCTTTTAGGCAGCTCAATCCATCTCTTTTTGCCTCTCGAGAAAATAAGCTTTTGCTTTCAAATCTTATGTCATCATTTGTTTTACACTACTCAAGTGATAATGTTCAAAATTATTGATGACTGAGCACTATTGGATTCTTGTCTCGAAATTTCGAATAAATGTTCAAACTTGCTATAATTGGCTTAAATATTGATTTTTAGGTATTTTTAGGACTGATGGAGACTTTGGCAGAGATGTGATACCTAGATCTACAAAGTGTTCATTGTTAGTTTAAACCCAATTATGCTATTGGTGCAAAATTCATTTGCTATAATCATTAAACAGTGATATTATGTTGATTGCTTTAAAATTGAATTTTATGAAGTAAACAGTACATGGCACTTTCCAGCATCATTGACCAAATTAATGGATTTTTAATATAATACAGCTGCACATTGGGATGATGTTCGGTCATAAACATGCAGTTACAGAGGCTCCATGACATGTGCAACAAATAATTCCATTATAGTTCAAATTTTCGTAGAATAAAGTCGCGTGGTAAACAACTTAAAATGTCATCGTGTAGACTGTATTCAGAATAATAGAGGGATTGAACAAGTTTCCTTTAATCTTAACGAGAACGATAAACACACTATTACGCATGCGCATCAATAAGTTATATATATATGTGCTGTAAAAGTCGTTATGCTCCTGAAAGACGTTGTGGTATCACGGTAAACTAATGAAATTAGAGGAATTATTTTTTTTGCATGCGTGGGGACGACGATAATGGGTTTCACGACAGTTTCATTAGTTTAACGTGATACCACAACGTCTTTGATTAGCATAAACGACTTTTACGGCCACATAGTGTGTTTATCGTTCCCGTTAAGATTAAAGGAAATCTGTAAAATCCCTCTAATGTCGTCTTCCCTCAACCACAAGCCCATTAACGTCGTCTCCACGCATGTGCATTCAAAAAATAAACTGCTGCCAATGTCGTCAAGATTAAAGGAAAATTGTACAATCCCTCTATTATCAGCATCGATTCATTTTTAAAGTATTTTTAGTCAACAAAATGTATGGTTTTGCTTCGTCCTCAGTATACATGTAGAAATCACGGTGAAATATAGGTATGGTGTCCACCAAGATGGTGAGCATGTGGTGATATGGCGACTTTGCGGCATAGGGCAATGCACAACATGTTGTATATACGAGTCGATCCTATTAATTTGCATGCACTCGCCTTATGCAAAGTCGCAGAAACACCACATGCCGACCAAGATGGTGATCCTGTGGCGATATGGCACCTTTGTGGCATGTGACACGTTGCACAAGGCGATCCTATTAATTTGCATGTAGGCCTACTCACCTCGTGCAACAGTAATATGCTGCAATGTCGCCATATCGCCACATGCTCACCATCTTGATGGACACCATGCTTTAGAGTTAAAAAAATATTTGTAGACGATTATTTTGTACTGGTTGACCATATCATAAGTTGAATAAGTAGACAGAACAGTATACAGGTTGCATTAGTAGAAATGATTTTTGCAGTACATGTGATGAGAATGAATTTACAGTACATGACTGATTCTGTAGATAAATAACACGACCATGTTGGAAGTGTCAACCAGGGGGTGCTTAACCGCAATAAGGCTATAATTGGCAAGAAATCTTTCAAGTCTAATACAGTGCAAGTGTTATAATGGGGATTGCCTTAGTAATTTAGTAACAGGTTAGTATTTGTGTTACTCTTAGTGCTGCCAAAATGGTTAACGTGTACTGTAAAAGACACCGACACTCACTCAGGCAGTTGGGTTATACAATTAGCTGTTTAAATTAAGCCATGGTTAAGTATAACTACGTATTTTACTTGGCAAGGATTTCGACAATTATTCCACCATGCTAAGAGAAGAAAAAAAAAACACTTTGCCTCTGTGTTCTATATTAGAACCCAGGAAGTGCACAATGCAGATTTGAATGCATCATCTTGCAATTCGAAGAATGTTGGCACATAGGCATCTAATCCATAAGCCCCCAGTGACAAGTCTGCTCAGGGAATTCGCTCTAATTTCTTTGATCACGTGTTTCACATTAGTGCATTTGTTTTCGGAATGTTGAATGCAATGCAGCGAGGGTGCCAAATGGTGAGAGGGATGCATACAAACACACAAAGGAGCACATTTAGAGGTGCTGAACCATCTTTGCCACCAAGATTGCTGGCAGCCATCCTGTCATTTAACAGTGCAGTATATATTGCTTGACTATTATGTGCAAGTACAATAGATTTCTTTGGTTTTTAATGCTTTTTCGATAGTAAACTTTTTTTCTGAAGGCATAAAGCTTAACAAGTTCTATAAGATAGATGAACTCATGTATGTGTATAATGTAGGGGAGACCGGGGCTAGTTGTACCCAGGGGTTAGTTGACAAACGCTAAATTTTCGCGCCATTTACAACAGGAAGTTGACCAAAACGTCATAGTAGGTCCCCACCATGACAAGGCTGGTAGTCCTGTACAGTCATGTGTTTACAATTGAAAATGTTTGTGTTATACTAAAAAAACGTGTTTTTGGTACCTCAAAACGAACTTCAGAATTTGTAAATTATGCTTTCTTGTTAATATACATAAATAGAAAGGTAAAATCTTTGCCTGCAGATGCTTTAACATATATTTTGACAAATTATATAATAGCCTAAAGTTTAAAAAAAAATTAAATATCTGCAGTGTTAGAGCTAATAGGCTTTTTTTAAGGCAAATGGTCACAAAATCCAAGGGGCTTCTCGCAAGGGAAAATTAAATGCTGCTGACACACAAAAATCTAACATACAGTACATTTTCTAATAAATTTTGGTCACTGAATGCAAAAATTAAGTCAACATTTTAAAATCACACATACTTAAAAAGATATTGACTAAAATTATGGCAAACGTGAAAAGGATTATTTTCATGATTTTGAGCTAAAATAATTAGTCAGGGTGTAATTTTGGTGGTCTCAAAGTTGATGACTACAATTGTAGTCAGTATGAAAATACATATTATATTCACTGACTCTATTAACATGCTTGCCCCGATGTCGGGGCAGGTTGTTAAAAAATTCCGAGTGACTTTACTTCAGCATGCATTTAGCCCCTCAATTAAAGCGTACTTGCTAGTCCACATTCCACAAATGTCCCCAACGTCAAGTTATAATATTTTTACGAATCAGCATAAGTGGTGATGACCATTGTCATATACCAAATATACGTCTCGTTTGTAAGGCATTATTTCAAGAAGGGATTATCATAGTCACGATGCTTGAGTTGAACACTGATGCATCACCAGCAAAAAAAATAATTGTTTTTTTGCCTTAGTAGTAGTACACCATCACGAAGATGTCATTTTTTCCCTCCATGATGTCATATCTCCCCAACATTCCTCTTCTCCAAAATCGAGATGTCATATCTCTTCAAAAATCGTACTTTCTCCCTCATTGTTTGCTTATCTACACGAAAATATCATTCCCCAGAAATATCTGACAACCGCATATATTCCATTTTCTGATTTTCTCTTGCAAGATGACTTGTCACCGCATCATCATTCTTGCGTGATATGATTAAGAACCAAAACGGTGGATTCAGAACTTGATGTTGGGGGAAATGAATGGGATGGATGAGGGAAGGAAAAGATGGTCTACTAAACGAAATTCATTGTAAATGCATGTAGGGACTTCCATTAGTGATTAAGGCAAATGTAAACTATTGATGACCAGAGGGAAATGGAATAAAAAAAGCATTCGCTGACGTCATCGTTTGAGTTCCCAACTATAAAAAGCTTGATAAAAATGCACTGGATTTAAGTACCAATCACAGAATGAATTTCCTAATGCAACTTAACTGAATAACATTATAAACTAACATTGTTTAAGGCTAGCTCATTACCCTCTGAAGCAAACCCTATACCTGCAATGCTAAATTTTCAAAAGCTATTTTCTCCATAATTTATAAAAATAAATACTCAATATTTATCGCGTTTTGATGTATCTAGCTGGCTATTTCATTTCGTCAAATACAACGGCATAAAATCCATAAACTCATAAATGGGTGTCATTGATGGGACACTATAGCTGCCCCCTAACGGCCAAATGATGGCACTAGTATACAACCTCTCAAAAAACATTTATTTAAAAAAATAACTGGAATAAGTACATTTCCTGGAATAAGTACATTTTTTTTAAAAAATTGCCAGCTGGATGCACCAAAACGTGATTTATTGAGCATTTTTTTTTTCATTTACTTTTATAAGTTTTAGAGAGAATGACTTTTGAAAATGTAACATTACAGGTATACGACTTGCTCCAGAGAGTAATGAGCCTTAATCATTGAATTATGTGCAATAGCTACATTTTATACCATAAAAAGATCTTTCGTTTTCACATAGAACCATACCGTGCAATAAAATGCTTTGTTGCCACTAACTATTGAAATACATTAATTTTTAGGTCGCATTGTATAGCCTCTTAATAATAAATGTGCATTAATTTCCTGCATTGTTTTATGCAAATTAGACATAGGCATGATAACAACTTGTTCCAGATTATAATGAATACACTAAACAGCAAATATTGTATGCAATGAATTCAATAATAGCTTGATGAAAAACGTGTGGTTTATTTGTTCGTGTGCTAATTGTTGCAAATAAGTATGCATTTATTTCAACAATGTATACATTATAAAAGTAAAAGTAGGTCTTCAATCAGCAGTTAAACTATATATATTCACATGACACGTATAAGGTTAAAACTGTTTGAATTAAATGCAAATCAAACATACATTATGATAACTACTAAACAATATATGCACTATCACACTTAAGGGAAATAGAATACAAATATAGTGAATGGTCTACAATTGTACTAGTAACACCTACATGCATTTTATATATGATACAGTTAAATGTAAATACGGTGAAACTAATTGGAAATTCAAAATGCGTACGTGTTTAATTAGACTATTGATAAGCATATCTGAACATGAATTCAGCACTCCTACATACAATATACATGATGTAAATCATGTCAGGAAAACATTAAGTTAAATTGCCTCATAGACAAATTTAACCAATTAAATATGGTGTAATGACACCGGTTGATTCCATTATACACACGTTAACAAATTCATTTATTACTGCGTCTATCAATGTTAGTTTCAAGTTTACACGCAGTTGATATATCGTGAAATTGAAACATTATAGAATTTGCCAATTTTGTTATGCATGTATATCCTAAAAATATACATTTATTTTTGTCATTTATCCATGTCCAATCATTTCTATGCCAGCATAGTTACAAGTATATGCACATTTCTTTAAATGTTCAAATGTAGCAAATAAAGGATTTTTTTTCAATAAGACCCCAGAAACAAGTTTAAGCCATTCAAAGTGATCGTTATATATAGTGCACGTGTGGTTTTTTATGAATTAAAAAATCACATAATGCATGCATGTCCAAATTGTACTCTTAAGGGGGAACGAAACACCTTTAATATGGGGAAATCGTAGAACGAATACAGCTCCTGTTTTAATTTAAATTTT
>JAQGCC010003969.1:0-14057 GCA_034698905.1 Xestoiulus laeticollis
ATGATCAAAACAGTTGTGAACTGCAGCGCCATGTTGCCGATAGGCTGTGACGTCAGCCGCCATCACGCCATCCGGCGGCGCGCCGCGCTAGTTGGCAATTGTGAACGGGCCTTTAATTGTTTTTGTTTTTTTTCATGCATAACAGATGTATATTACCACCAACGAATGCTACCAATACCAATCACCCATATCATATTCTTAATTGTTCATTCTATTTGAATGAATTAAGTCGATTGAATGGTTATACCGTTGACGAAATTGAATCTGACATCAACCGCAAATGGCAAATGTTGGCCACCCAGAACCTGCAATTTTGTCGCTCGATCGATGTTAAGCGCCACCTATCAAAGTTCACTGCAGCATCTCATATTTGTCGATCAGGAACATTTGTCTTCCTCTGGGCATGTTGAAACATCGTTCTCACATGTTTACCAAAGGCAAAAGCTAAACCAAACGTGCTAAAAATAGGATGGTGTATATGCGTTTTATTTTCTTGCAGTAAACGCAAGACTCGTGCATCCGACAGGCTCTGATCCGATTTGTGCCGGAAGTGGGATCTTTTTTTTAATGGAAATCAATTGCCCCCACCTACATATATATTTACGGATCCGGATCACGGAGCTGGTTCATCTGGGTCGGTTCAACTCTGCAAAGGGTTTGTTTATAATTGCAAGCTTTTTGGTTAAGGGAAGACTGGCATCTTGAATTTAGTACATAATATTTTAGATATTAGGACCAGCCGTTCTTAATAAAATATATAATTTTTTCAAAGTGAATTAGGAAATAAATAAAGCTGTTCCATGTTGGTGTTGTATTCTTGGTTTTACATGCTTACCAACTTTACTTTGCAGTTGAGATTGTTTTCAATATTTACTAGTTTTGTGTTGCTAATTTAAGAAACATTCTATGACAATCGGGCATAACTGAAATGATGAGATGACTGAGATGAAATGATGAGATGATGTTGGAATCCCTACAAATTTAGTCAAAACCAAGCGTTGGAAATAGAGCAAGCTATCATATATGGCAAAAATCTGCAGCACAATTAGGCCTACACTTATTATATGTTTCACTCAGAATGTCGGGGCATACAACTAATGTCGAGTGAAATCGAAACACAGGTAAGATTTGTAAGTTTCAACATTTAATTTCATATGTTGGTAGCAGGAAAAATTAGCTAAAATTAGAAAAATAACATTTTTAATATACATAAACAAGATCAAATTAATTAATGTATACCCTTATGTAATTAGAGGTCGTGCATTGATTCTGCATCGAAACAATACAGCTTGTGAATGTATTTAATCAGTGATTATTACTAAACTAGAACCTAAACTTTACAGAAATTATCTTTGTACAGTATGTATTTCACATGTATAATATCAATGCATGCTTTATAGCCACGCATATCCCATGCAAAAGAGGCAATTACGTACACCTCAGTTACGGAATTTTATGCGCAGTTCCCGTGTATGCCATTACGTAACTAAATGTCATGCATAGACACAATACACATTGTGCATGTCCAATCGTTGCTTGCTTGATCAATACCTAAACTTCACAGACATTTTCGATGCATATATTTCCCAGGTACAGAGCACCGTATTAAGCACTGTGGGGGCCTCTAGGCACAAATATGTGGGGGCTGGCTTAATATTAAGGGCACACAGTAAAAAAAAAAATCCGGAAAAGTGCCGGCAGCAGAGTATACTGCTCACTTCCGTAAAAAAATTCCGTAAAATTTAGCAGTTAACGGCATATTTCCGTAACCTTTTTTGGATTTCTGTAAAATTTATCGATTTCCATTCTGAACGTCATGTATTTCTACCACAGCGCCACCTAGAGCTGCATGCCCTAAAGGTTTTTTTTGCTGAAAATATTACCGACCTAATGAGTTTAGAACCTACAACCTACACACTGAAACCTAGCACCATGCCCACTAAGCTACCAAGGCGATTAAAAAAAAGTTGGTGCTATGGTTGAATAGGAGGTTGAGATAATTATATTAAGCGCATGTTCTAAAATAGCTGCACAAGTTGGTCTTATTTCCTGGTTAAACCTACAAGGGATTATGGACTTTTTCCTTCATTGCTTAAAGCTTTGCACATTTCGAAGGAAAATTACCCTATTTACCTTCTAAGGTATAATTCCTTAAACTTTTAAGGCACTTTTATAGTAAAATTTACGGAAATTTTTTAATGTGCAGCGTTTTCCCATTTTTTCGGAATGCATGCTTAATTTTTTTATTAAAGGGATTGCGCATATGGCAAACAAAAGAGCAGTACATAATTTATTACAAGTTCTTTTTACAATTTTTCAATTTTTCTACAATTTTGTGGGGGCTGTAATGTGTGGGGGCCCCTAGGCAGTGCCTAGTTTGCCTATATGGTAAATCGGGCACTGCAGGTACAGTTCCAACGCCTTTAAGCCATTAATGTAAGGTATAGGCAAAAGGATCACATATTTACAATTCAGTTACGAAATTTTATGTAATATGATACAATAATATTTTTTTTTAAATTTTCATACAATCCGATCATTACATCGTATATCCGATAATCGATCTGATAAATCCGATCAAAATTTGACTGCAGAAAGTTAATTTTCAGGACAAATCGCCTTTTCAAATGTGGATCCAGCTGATTCGGGGTCAAGCTGACTTTTAATCTGGCTGGGGCATTTCAGATTTTTTTAGCTAACAGATGGCGGACTGCTGTTGAATTATATGTTATGTCCTCATAGTTTTGAAACAAACGCTGAAAACAGGATCGATTTTTGTGGAATTTTCAATTAAAATCAAACTGTTTCTTTCCTAGGAATGAAAAAATGCATGCCTTCATAAAGTACAAAATCCCCACATTGAAACAGTTGTTGTTGCCAATCTACACTCTCTTTGTCAATGAAGGGAAAAAATAGACATTGCGATAGTCATATTAATATAGACAAGAATTAGCTAGTCATGGAATCCCAAGTGTCAATTGAGAGCACTCAGACCACCATAAATGTTCAGAGGCAAAGCTACAGAATGTTATCAGATACAAACAATTTACTTACCATTTCGTTTAAAAATATGCCCACAATGTAGACTTGAATTAATTAAAATAAATACTCATTTCTTGCTTTGTGTTAAAAAAACACTTACAGGGAGCATACAGAAGTAAAAAAAAAAAAATATACATGCATGTATTAATGTTTGTACAACTTTATTTGGCAATGCGGAAATTTCAAGAACTATCGTGAATTTCTATCGTTCAAGAACTATCTATTGAGCTGATTGAAAAACATATTTTTCGAAAGCTATACTGCTCTGTAACTAGCATTTACATTATTTTGTCTATAACGTATACTTGTTTGCTTAAGGAGGATCTGAACTGCAACATTTGCTATGGGGAAATTTTAAAACCTACTTTTAAAAAAACTACTTGTTATAATACAAAAATGAAAATTGATAAAAATGCAGTATTTTTGTAGCTGCCGCATGATCACAATTACATAATTTTCCCATTTATATGGAATTTTTAAAAAAATAAAAACTAAAAAACGCCAATAGGGGGCAGCAGGTACTCGCATGGTGTTTATTCCAAAAAAAAAATAATAAGTATTTTAGTTTTTAATTTTTTTAAAATTCCCTATAAATGACAAAATTATGAAATTTCGATCATGCACTAGCTACAAAAATACTGCATTTTTATCAATTTTTATTTTTGTATTATAACAAGGAGTTTTTTTTTTTAAAATAGGTTTTAAAATTTCCCCATAGCAAAACAAACAGTTTAGATCCCCCTTCATAATTTAATAAAGTTAATAAATTTCGAAAATGTTGCTTTGGAATCAGACGTCTTTATAGGGGGGGAGGGGAGGGGGGGGGTCTTGAAAAACAGACGTTGGTAGACCTAGGGGGGGGGGGGGGGGGGGGGGGGGGGTAAAAAAAAGTCCAAAAATCGAAGACGTCTTTAATGGATGTTTCCTAACATTGCATGGCACGTACAATATATAGACCAATAGTACAATAGCACGTGCTTATAATTCAGTTGCTCGTTACTCAGCTCCACATGCCATATGCAGTGTTCTGTTCTTAAATGGAACATATTCCGTGCAGTGTTGTTCTATATGGAATATGTTCCATATTTATGTGCCTTGTTCTATATTCTTAATTGAAATTCTATATCCTCAATTAGAACATATTCCATACGGTATTCTATATTCTCAATTAGAACATATTCCATACGGTATTCTATATTCTCAATTAGAACATATTCCATGCATCATTCTATATTCTCAATTAGAACATATTCCGTGCATCATTCTATATTTTCAATTGAAACATATTATTCCATTGCAGTGGAATTCTATATTCTTAATTGGAACATATTCCATGCAGTGTTCTATATGGAATATGTTCCATATATATGTGCATTGTTCTATATTCTTAATTGAAACATATTCCATACGGTATTCTATATCCTCAATTAGAACATATTCCATACGGTATTCTATATTCTCAATTAGAACATATTCCATGCGGTATTCTATATTCTCAATTAGAACATATTCCGTGCATCATTCTATATTCTCAATTGAAACATATTATTCCATTGCAGTGGAATTCTATATCCTTAATTGGAACATATTCCATAATGCGTTCTATATTCTAAATTTGAACATATTCCGTGCAGTGTTATAGCTACTTGTAATTGGAGCATATTCCATACATGTCCAAAGATGGGATGTTAGCATATATTATAATTAGGCCCAATTATTATTTGATGTTGGATAGGAAAAGGTGAATCAACTTTAATCAAAACGGAAATTGAGATCGCATGCCCAGATTGCAAAAAGTGACGTCATTGTTGACATGACATCAAATATTAACCACATGAGATCATGAAAATCATGCAAATGAGTCATTTCCCCTGTTCCTAATCAAGGACCTCATATCGATTGGATAAAACAAATAAAAATAAAGTACCTTACTGAATTTCTAGTTATACATTTAGAGCCTACATAAAGATCATATTTTTTTATGACTTTGTCAAAAAATGTGCTAAAAATAATGAAATTGTCTTAAGTCTTAAGACATAATTGCTACAAATTGTACATTGTATACAGTTTGTATTCACTTTAAATAAGAGGAATGCAAGGGTCTTAGTCTTAAGTCTTAAAACTGTCTTATTGAAAATGTTTTAGTTTGGGAACTAATATGAAACCCTTAAAATAAGACACTTTTGCTGTTTTAGTTTTAGTCTGAGATCTTTTAGGTGGAATAGTGTCGTCTTATATACTTAATATAAGACATTTTTTGCAGATTTATGCTTAGTCTAAGATCTTTTGCGAATAAAATGTAGTCTATAAGTACGAGTCCTTTTGTGAAAGTGTCTTAATCTTACTCTTAAGATAAGACACATTTAGTTGTTTTAGAGTAGGTTTGAGTTCTTTTATGATGAATAAATGTCTTAATTTTACCCTTAAGATCTACTAAAGATAAGACACTTTTTTGTAGTTTGTCTTAGATATTTTGTAAAGATAAGTGTCTTAACGTTATGCCCTTAAGATAAGACAATTTTATCACTTTAGTCAGATACTTACTTTTGTAAAGTAAAGTCTTAGTCTTACACTTAAGATAAGACACTTAGTTGGCAGTTTGTCTTAGTCTTAGATCCCTTGTAAAGAAGTGTCTTAGTGTTATACCCTTAAGATAAGACACTTTTTTGTGAATTTAATCTTAGTCGTATTGTAAAGAAAAGTTTCTTAGTCTTACCCTTAAGATAAGACATTTTTGCTGATTTGCTCAGTCTTTAACTTTATGAAAAAGTGTCATAATCTTTCTTATCTTTAAAATATACTTAAGATATTAAGACCCGTTCTAGAATTTTCACCTTCAGACGTTCTAGAATTTCAATGTTCCTGTTCTAGAATTTCCACCGTTCTAAACGTTCTAGAACTTGAATATTTCAATTCTAGAATTTCCCCTCTTCGGACGTTCTAGAATTTCAATGTTCCTGTTCTAGAATTTCAACCGTTCTATAGACGTTCTAGAACTTGAATATTTCAATTCTAGAATTTCCCCCTTCAGACGTTCTAGAATTTCAATGTTCCTGTTCTAGAATTTCCACCGTTCTATAGACGTTCTAGAACTTGAATATTTCAATTTTAGAATTTCCAATTTCGGACGTTCTAGAACTGAAATGTGCGCATTCTAGATTTTATACAGTTACATTATAACGTTCTAGAATTCAAATGCGCATATTCTATAGTTTCCCACCTTCGAGACAATCTAGAACTAAAATATGGGTCATGTTCTAGAATTTCCACGTTATAAACGTCTTAGACCATTTTTTTTTTTAAAGCGTCATAGTCTTACCCTTAATATACGACACTTTTTACAATTTTACAATTTGTCTTAGTCTAAGACCTTTTTGTAAAGAAAAGTTATTTTAGGAGAAATAATATCATAGTCTTTGCCTTAAGATCTACTTAAGTAGATCTTTTATAAGACACTTTTTGCAATTCGTCTTATTCTAAGACCATTTTTTTTTTAAATTCTTGGTATTACCCTTAAGATATAAGACACTTTTTACTGTTGTAAATTATTAATTGGAACGCATTCCATGCAGTGTTCTAAATTATTAATTGGAACGCATTCCATGCAGTGTTCTATATGCATAATTGGAACGTATTCCACGCATTGTTCTAAATTATTAATTGGAACGCATTCCATGCAGTGTTCTAAATTATTAATTGGAACGTATTCCATGCATTGTTCTAAATTATTAATTGGAACGTATTCCATGCAGTGTTCTAAATTATTAATTGGAACGCATTCCATGCAGTGTTCTATATGCATAATTGGAACGTATTCCACGCATTGTTCTAAATTATTAATTGGAACGCATTCCATGCAGTGTTCTAAATTATTAATTGGAACGCATTCCATGCAGTGTTCCATACTTATGATCTTATTCTTAAACCAGTTTTTTTTTTAATTCTTGGTCTTACCCTTAAGATAAGAGACTAATTACAAATTGTCTTAGTCTAAGATGTTATGTAGAAAGTGTCTTAAATCTAAGTTTTTGGCTAGCATTTCATAATTTGTATTAGGCCCAACATGAGACATATAATGTGTTTAACCATGTGTAAAAGAGGGATGAATGACGTCACTTCCGGTTGTGGTAAACATGGGGTGGGGTGAAGAGGAAATTCCCCTTAAAATGGGTTAAGAGGACAATTGTTTTGTTTCAAAAGCCCTTTTTTTTACAGAAAAGAGCACTTAAAAATTGCTGAAATTCAACTTTTAGTGAGCGTGTGTCTGCATTAATAAGCACGAACTCAATTTTGCGCAACATTTCGGCACAATTGTCATTTATTTTCTTTACTCGATCCACCTTTTAGAAAAATTTAAAAAGCAAATAAATTTTAATGTGTGTAAATTTGACTTTTTTTAATAAAAAAAAAACAAACAAAAAACGCCCATTTTTACATATTTTAAGAAATGGCACAACCTTTTGTTTCGTGTAATTAAAGAGCAATTAGTTAATCAAAATGAGTATTTATTGTTATTAATTAATTACGTATCTAAAGACACGAAACGTTTGCCCCTAATACGAAATTTAAAAAAAAAAAGTTAAAATTGACAAAGTATTTATATGACGCGTTTTTAATTTGTTTTTTATAAATCATGAAAAACAAAACTGCTTAGAAATTATACAATGTCCCTGTTATAGAATTTCCTTATAAGACGTTCTAAAACACTTATGCGCATGTTATGGAATTTCCACGTTATATACGTTCTAGAACTTGAATATTTCAATTCTAGAATTTCCACATTATGACGTTCTGGAATTCAAATATACGCATGCTCTAGAATTTCAACCTTCACACATTCTAGAACCACACTCTTCCTGTTCTAGAATTTCAACAATAGGACGTTCTAGAACACTAATGTTCATGTTCTAGAGCATTTAGAACGTTTATAAACGTTCTAAAACTCCATGATTCCTGTTCTAGAATTTCCACCTTCATACGTTCCAGAACTCGTGTATGCTCTTGTTCTAGAATTTCAACAATAGGACGTTCTAGAACACTAATGATCATGCTCTAGAATTTACACTTTATGAACGTTCTAGAACTCCATTGTTCCTGTTCTAGAACTCCATTGTTCCTATTCTAGAATTTCCACCTTCATACGTTCCAGAACTCGTGTATGCTTTTGTTCTAGAATTTCAACAATGGGACGTTCTAGAACATCACTATTAGGACGTTCTAAAACGCCAATGATCATGTTCTAGAATTTCCACCATCATACACGTTCTAGAACCTGAATAGGCCTATTTGCATTATTGTATTTTAACCTTAAGACGTTCTAAAACTCGAATGTTCCCATTCCAGAATTTCGTTAAGACCGTATGAAATAATTGTTCGACATTTAAATATATGTGTACGTTTTGCACGATTGTAAGAATAAGAAGAATGTGAATTGTTATGAGGACGAGAATAAACTGCTTTTGTCTTCGACAACATTTTCAACCTTCTCCAGACAAAAAAAAAAGTTGTCACGCCCGAGTCATGGACAAAATGATTTGTACAGCCAGAAAAAGTGTCCCAGAAGGAAAGGGCAAAGGTCATATGAACTCCATTGGCTGTTCAAGATGTCTTCTGATCAGTGGCAATTGTTAGTTTTCATTATCAGAGTATGTGGGAATTAATTACCAAAAAATGTTGACAGTGACATTGTCAGATGATATTGACATTGATTGTAATTGTTAGAATGTGTTGACATCTTGACACTGGTATTGTCAATGTTGGCAGATACATCATCAGTGTATGTTTGCACAGTAGTGTATTGACATTGACAGTGTTATTGACATTGGCATATGTTATTGACATTGATAGTAATTGTCAGAATGTGTTGACAACTTAGTGCCAGAATGCGTTGACAACTTGCGGTCAGAGAGCGTTGACAATTAGTCCCATTGTCAAATTTTATTGACAGTGACATTTGCATTATGACATTGTCACTGTTGACAGTGATAGTGACATTGTCATATGTTATTGACAGTGACATTTGCATTCTGACATTGTCAATGTTGACAGTGATAGTGATATTGTCATATGTTATTGACGTTGACATTGATAGTAATTGTCATAATGTGTTGACAACTTGTCATTGTGTATTAAAGTCCCATTGTCAGATTGTATTGACAATGACATTGGCAATGGTAGTAATTGCCATAATGTGTTGACAACTTGTCATTGTGTGTTAAAGTCCCATTGCCAGATTGTATTGACAATGACATTGGCAATGGTAGTAATTGTCAGAGTGCATTGACAACAAATTGTCAGTGTGTGTTGATAATAAGTTACATTGTCATATTTTATTGACAGCGACATTGGCATTCTGACATTGTCAGAATGTGTTGGCAACTTGACAATGACATTGCCATTGTTGACAGTGATTGTGACATTGTCAGTGTGTTGATAAGCTCATTGTAAGATTTTATTGACAGTGACATGGGTAGTAATTGTCAGAATGTGTTGGCAACTTGACATTGTCAGATGTTATTGCCATTGATAACAATTATCAGAATGTGTTGCCAACTTGTCAATGACATTGTCATATCGTGTTGCCATTGATATCAATTGTCATTGTCTTGACAACTTGCCAATGTCATTGTCAGAATGTTGACAATGACATTGCAGAAGTGTTAAGATGTCATTCAACAGACTTCTGACAACTTCATGTCTTCCTATAAATGCTAATCCAAAGGATTGATGTCATAAATCCTTCTAATCCTCCCTTAATCCCCTTTTAATCCTGCCTTGATCTTTTATTGTCATGCAAGCCATTGTTGAAGGACACTTTTTAAGTTGTCATTTGTTAAAACCAGATGAAAGCAGATTTAATTAAACTTGTTTTTGTCATGTCTTAAATTCAGCATTCCTACATGTTTCAAATTGTTACATTTTGAAATGATCTTGATGTTGATGTCAGATGACAATTTGAGGCCCTTTCTGAGGCCTTTTTATTTATCTGCTTTTAGGTCTTCCTGATCTGAGAGACAACTCCAGAGATCCTGTGAGTGTGAAAGCTGGACAGGAAGCCATTTTGCAGTGCAATGTCAGGAATCTTGACAACAATACTGTAAGTAGAACAAACACACAGAGGATCTTTTCATTGACAAGTATTCTCTGACAACTGCTCATTGATAACATTAAATTGACAACTGCTCAATGACAACTTTAAATTGACAACTTTTCACTGACTACTTTTTTGACAACTGTTAACTGATAACTGCTCATTGATAACTTTTTTGACAACTATTAACTGATAACTGCTGATTGATAACTTTTCACTGACAACTGCTCATTGATATCTTTAAATTGACAACTGTTCACTGACAACTTTTCATTGACTACTTTTTTGACAACTTTTAACTGATAACTGTTCATTGATAACTTTTCACTGACAACTGTTCACTGACAACTTTTCATTGACTACTTTTTTGACAACTTTTCACTGACAACTGCTTATTAAACAACTGTTAACTTATAACTGTTCACTGACAAGTGCTACCTGACAACTGCTAATTGATAACTTTTCACGGACTACTTTTCTGACAACTGACAACTGTTCATTGATAACTTTTCACTGACAACTGTTCACTGACAACTTTAAATTGACAACTTTTCATTGACTACTTTTTTGACAACTTTTAACTGATAACTGCTCATTGACAACTTTTCACTGACAACTGCTTATTAAACAACTGTTAACTTATAACTGTTCACTGACAACTGCTAATTGATAACTTTTCACTGACTACTTTTCTGACAACTGTTAACTGCTCATTGACAACTTTTCACTGACAACTGCTTATTAAACAACTGTTCACTGACAACTGCTAATTGATAACTTTTCACTGACTACTTTTCTGACAACTGTTAACTGCTCATTGATAACTTTTCACTGACAACTGCTCATTGATAACTTTAAATTGACAACTTTTCACTGTCAACTATTCACCGATAACTTTTTATTGACAAATTCATTGACAAGCCCGAAAGTCAAAAAGCCCAAAATACAAAACTTTTGATTATTTCCAGGTGATATGGAAAAGGATACGTAACGGCCGAGCCGAGGTTGTGACTGCGGGTGACCTCAGGGTGACAAGTGACCAAAGGTTTTCAGTCATCCACAATGAAGGTCAGTGAAAGGTCACAAAAGGTCACACACAAAATGGGGACCCAAAAAGTATAAATCCATTTTTTTTAGGCTCCACGGAATGGCTTTTGGCAATAGACAACACGAGGGTCACCGATTCCGCGCAGTACGTGTGCGAAGTCAACAGTTCGCCCACAGTACGCGTTTTCTTACTTCTAACCGGTAAGGTCAAGGGGTCAAAGGTCAAATATGCTGATTTGTGACCAATTTTGACAATTTTTTTTTGATTTGTAGTAATTGCGTCGAATCCTTTGCCGTTGCCAACCCCGTTTGCGCTAACGCACAATTTCACCGGTAAGTGTTGGAATTGAATTTAAGGGAAAAAGGTCAGAGGTCAAAGCTGTTCTAAAATCCATTTCAGACTGCTGTATCATGAAAAACGTTCCTGATTTGTGTTTGGGATTCTGCAGTCTCCAGAACATTGTTTTGGGTTCTACGGGAACGTCGTCTCACGACTGCGAGGAACATTTGGCATCCATCGCTTTCTGTATGGCAGGTAATGGCACTGACAACTTCATGACAACTGTCAGTGACATGTCATTTGCTATAATCATGATAAGTGAGAATGACATCTGAACATTGACAACTGAGCATGTCGCTGAGTCGGTGATAAAAATGCTTGACAATTCTTCATCGATAAGTTGTCAATGACAACTTTTTTGACAACTATGCTTGGCAAATTATCATTGACAACCTTTGTTGTTAGTAGCCATGACAACCTTTGTTTATAGTAGTCATGACAAGTTTATATTGACAACTGCAATTTGTCATTGACATCCGTTGTTGATAGTAATATCGACAACTATGCATGACAATTATTCATTGACAACTAGTTGTTGTAATAACTGTCAGTGACATCTCATTGACAATAATCATGACAATACTTCATCAACAAGTTGTCATCGAGTAGTTGTCAATATAAACTTGTCATTGACAACCTTTGTTTATAGTAGCTATGACAACTATGCACTGACAACTTCATGACAACTGTTGTAATAACTGTCAATGACTGACAAAAATGCTGAAAATTGATTCATCGATAATTTAGTTGCCAATGACAACTTTATGACAACTGTTGTAATAACTGTCAGTGACATATCATTGACAATAATAATGACAGGTGAGAATGACATCTGATCTTTGACAACTGAGCATGTCGCTGAGTCAGTAACAAATGCTTGACAATTCTTCATCGATAAGTTGTCAATGATAAGTTTATATTTACAACTGCAATTTGTCATTGACAACCTTTGTTGATACACATGTAGCAGTTTTGACAACTATGCTTGGCAATTCTTCTATTGACAACTGTTTGATAATTGATAACTTTAAATTGACAACTATTCATTAATTGATGAATTTGAATTAACAACTTTTCACTGATAACTTCACTGATAAATTTTCACTGACAAAGTGATAACTGTTCATTGACAACTTTTCAATGACAACTATTTGTTAGCTGATAACTTTAAATTGGCAACTTTTCACTGATAACTTTTCACTGCATGATAATTTTAAATTGACGGCTGTTCATTGACCACTACTTTTGCTGACAACTTCTTTTACAACTGTTCACTGACAACTGTTCATTGATAACTTTAAAGTGACAACATTAAATTGACATTTTTAAATTTTTAACCTTAAATTGATAACGTTACAATGACAACTTTTCAAGGACAACTGTTCATTGATAACTTTAAATTGACAACTGTTAATTGACAGTTGTTTATTACAACTTTTAATTGACAACTTTTCATTGACAACTTTTCATTGACACCTTTTCATTGACACCTTTTCATTGACAACTTTTCATTGACAACTTTTCATTGACAACTTTTCATTGACAACTTTTCATTGACAACTTTTCATTGATAACTTTTCATTGATAACTTTAAATTGGCAACTGTTAATTGACAGTTGTTCATTGACAACTTTTCATTGATAACTTTAAATTGACAACTTTTCACCGACTACATTTTGACAACTGCTCATTGAACACTTCAAATTGACATCTTCACTGACAACTGTTAACTAATAACTGTTCATTGACAACTTTTCACTGACAACTGCTGATGACAGCATACTGTTTATGACAAATTCTCATTGACAACTTTTCAAACAAGTTGTTAAACTTGAGTTTATCAACTAAACTGATTACGCTATGCGGTTTTCATTGACAAATCCGCATGTCGTGCCACCATTCTAATTGTCACCGTTCCGATTCCGTTTGTCGCAGATGGCAAGAACCACGAGCCGTGCTGCGTGCGAGAACAGATCCCCGTAGCGTGCCGAGAAGTTTGCCGCGGAGAATACACTCTTCAGACTGCCAGCGTCTTGCATCACTACGCGTGTTCGCACTACAGCAGCGCGACATTGGCTTGCATAGCGCAGGGCGTTGGTAAGTTGGATCTAGGCCCTTATGTTTGGGCCCTGTAGGCACTAGGGCCCTTTCCTACTTGCTTTCGTTTTTTGCTAGAGTTGTTACCAGGGCCACCGCAGGAAGTTGTGCTCGAACCCTTGTCTGACCGCGAAATTAAAGTCATGTGGAAGTTGCCGTCTGAGAACGGCAAGGACATCTCGCACTACATCCTCAACATAACGGAACTTAAGGGATTCGACGAGTTGGGACCAAACGTAGACGTCGATGGGGTAAGGGCCCTTTCGAGGAAAAACTATGCTGATATCTTGTCGGTGCGTACTGACATCTTGTCTGTGTGTACTGACATCTTGTCTGTGTGTTTTGACATCTTGTCGGCGCCTTTTGACATCTTGTCGTTGCGTAGTGACATCTTGTCGTTGCGTAGTGACATCTTGTCGTTGCGTAGTGACATCTTGTCGT
>JAQGCC010003970.1:0-14052 GCA_034698905.1 Xestoiulus laeticollis
TTTTTTTCTTTTCTGCGCTAAGATCTTCATACCTGTACTTGTCAGTAGTCTCAGCTTTTTCTGACCCTTCTCTTTCTTTTTTCTTGCCTTAAATACTCTAAGGTTGGTCCTGGTGCCCCCTGGTGTTGGTATTCTCACCTTCATTTCAGGTTCACATTCCAGTGTTGAAAAGGCGTCTTGCACAACTGTTTGCAACATTTCTTTTCTATCTTTGACCTCTTGCATAAGTGTTGCAAAATTATTTTCCTGTTGTAAGGGTCAGGAATGTTGCAATGGTATCTTGCGTAAATGTTGAAAAATAATTTCCTGTTGTAAGGCCCAGGAATTTGGGAGGGAAAAGTTGGCGCCAAAATTTGGGCAGGAACTGCCAAATTCCGCCTTACAGTCTCGTTGTGTTTGGTGAAACATATACTAAATGTTAGTCAAGGAGACCACTTTGGCAAATGGCTAATTTTGAAAATGTGTTAATGGTGTTTTGTTTGGAAAGCTTGCATAATTAAGTAGCATGATGTGGGGATGTGGTATTGTTCCGTGGCATTAGAATTTGTTTGCCCATAGCCGTCCTGGGAATTTCTCACATCGAATCGCCATGATTTTCGTAATTGCTACATCACTTACAACGCCATCATATTTCCCATGGATGACTAGTGCTAAATAACATTCTTATTTGCACATTTTAATGCACGTGGCAACTTTTCGGTCCATTACACTTAGCACATTGAATTAATTGACTCAGCGTTACATAGCCGAACAGCAATGGTTAATATAGCTTAATGCGAATTAAAGGTTTTTGGTCCCATTGGCGGACACGAGACCTTAAATACATATAGTTCACCATTCCATTGATGATAATAATACATTGACGAAAGTTTAGGATACTGATGCTTATAGAATGCACATATGTTTTGTTTAATTATATCACGAATGTTTCTCACGAATGCACAGTTTCATTTCCCACTAATGGGAAATGCTGAATTCCCAGCTAGTTTTTTGAAAATAGTAATTATTGAATTTTAAAAACATGAAGTGATGTAGTATACAGTCGGCTCTCGATATAACGAACGCGAAAGGGATGAAAAATTAGTTCGTGTTTACACATTTTTTTCGCTCATATGCTCATATGCTTTCATGAATTTTTATGACTTCTAGCAGTTTTTATCGATTAAAATGACATACATGTAGCTTTTTGCCCCAACAGTACTTCTGCCTTTTTTTAAATAGCAGAAATACAATTTTTGCCAAATGAACGATAAACACACTATTACGCATGCGCATCAATAAGTTATATGCGCCTGAAAAGTCGTTATGCTCCTCAAAGACGTTGTGGTGTCACGTTAAACTAATGAAATTTTCGTCTTTCCTCAGCCACAAACACATTAACGTCGTCCCCACGCATGCGCATTGGCAAAAAAAACATTGCTGCCAATGTAGTCAAGATTAAAGGAAATTATGAGCAATCCCTCAAGTATTGTGAGACTATTGGATACAGAGCGTTCTTTGTACTAAGAGGTAAATGCATGAAAGGAAGGCATTTTGGTCGTGACCAGCCACTCTGTTCGTTATATCGAAAGCCGATAAAAATTCAAGCGGTAAAAATTAACTATTCATAAAAGTGAAGACTACATAATGAGGAATCTTGATTTTTCTTAAAATGGAGACGAGCAGCAAATTACTGTAATGGACATTGAACGTTCATCACTTTATTTTGTAAATCACTTCTTTTCAATTCTGGTCCATCTCCGTGTCTTTATCAGGAAACAAAGGGTTGAAGGTCAAACTAAGTATCCGCAACCAATTTTCTTTTCAACCAGTCAATGGCTCACAATAAAGCTAATGGCACTCACTCGCAGTGACGTTTCGATAAATACTTTAACCGTTCTATTATGCAGAGTGCTTTTTTGGATTTTTAACTGGTGAGATCGTTGTCTTGAAAATCACTCGACGCAAATGGATTCGGTATTATGCTTGCCTTTTGAGGGGGTAGATACGGAATTTTTGATGAGTAATTTCAAAATTGTTTTTATCTCCATTTTAGAAGGTTCAAGAATGAGAAAGTTCAGGTTGGGCCATTTGATTATGCTAATCAGATCACATACTGTTAGTCAACGCATTTAATGTACGTGCTGCGCTTTTGATGAAAGGTTATGGTGAGGTTAATGTCTACGATTATGTGTTCCAGTGATGGAAATCCATCAATTCTCTTAATTTGCTCGAAGAGCATGGTATTAATGTCCGATTTTGCATGTTTAAGTGCGGAAAGCTCCTTTAGGGGAAACAACCACGCAATTGTAATCGGATTAAACTGAAAGCACTACACTATACTAGATTCCCAGGTCGAATAGGCAACGACTGTCAGCTGTCTGCACCTGTAAGTGCATTTTTATTTTAAGCACAGCATTACCCTCTTAATTGTTCATTTTCTGGTGTATTTAATCCTAACATGCAGATGGCAATTTCTTAATAATTAAACTAAGATTTTGAAATACTGTCTCTGGTGCTGGTGTTGATGCTTGAAGGTAAAAACAGCGTGGAGCGTGGAGCGTGGACCGATGGCGGGAATTTCTGATTTCCCAAATCAAAACGATGATTTCAGGAATTAATTCCTATGCATATTCTCCCATGCTCCACGCTGGCAGAATGGGCAATTTGTCCAGGTTTCCTTCTGAAACACTGTTAGTATATGCTTGAATTGATATACATGTATAAAAACAACCAACATATTGCTATGGGTGATTATATTTATAGGATGTTCTCCTAGCTACCAACTTATAGTCTTGGATGAAATTGATTTCATTATTGAAAATGCCTGTTCTCGCGAGATACAAAGAGATCTCTTCATGAAAATCTGGCATTATACTCTCAGAGTAGAAATGCCAACGGCATATCATCGCAGCAGGGGCTTTTTAAGTCGGGTTAAGGACCCTAACATCTGGGAATCCAAACTTATACTATTTCTGCAAAAAATTCTAAAATGCTCTTGCATTCCAAAGAGAATACGAGTGATTTAGACATTGTTTAACACTTGTTAAGTGCTGAATGCATGATTGTTTAGACTAGCCATGTGAAAAATGTGCTTGAGGTTTCTAATTTGTGATCAACATTGCTAGATAGGAATGACTTTATATCGGACATGACTCATTATCTAAATAACGAGCTTGAGATGTTTCCTTCCATTCCAATATCAACATGCACTTTGATTTTCTAGTAAATCACTTTTTTGGAGTTCATTCTTGGAGTTCACTTTTTGTCTGCATTGCGTGCATTTTCCAAGAAATTAAGCTGATTTTTGTGACATGGTCGAACACTTGCAATCCAGCAACTAAAGTATGCTCAATTTCAACGACCGACCTTGGCATCTGACGTCAAGAGCAGTAACTACACTGTACCAACAAAACATGCATTTCTATTTTGAAGTGAAGCCAAGTTGGTATGAATTAACGAACATGACTAGCAAATAAGGGTAAGAACAATTTAGAGCATGGAATAGCATGGAGCATGGCAGGGTCTTGAAATTCCCGCCATCGGTAAACCAATCGAAACGCTGCATTTCAATCATCGAAGTGCCCATTAACTACAATTCCTTCAATAGTCATTTTTAATAATCAATAATTTAACATAAATCGACATGCTACAATAACGAATTTTCTTTACAACGCCGGTACTTTACCCATCAAACTTCAATCCTTGCAAGTGCATTATAATGCCATCAAAAACTTTTTCAAATCCTAAAAACCGATTACTTCCTTGTGAACGAGTAATTTTATGCAACCTTTTAGCTTTCCTTAATTCTTATGTTTTTTTTTCATATTTAAGTGATATGCGTTATTAAGCCATTGTTCGGTTTATTGCAATGAACCCTATCTACAAAAGGCAAAAAATGTGAAAAAATGTTGAATATTGACACGTCTTTATCTAAACTCAATGAAATTTCATTATGTTTGCATCAGTTCTTCGTGTTAGAAAAAAATGTCAAACGTGCTGCGTGCATTTATGTGATTTCCTTGGGGTTTTTCTGGTAATTTTCGTTTCATGAAATTTGCTGCATATGCATGAATGCAAACGTTTGAAGAAATCATGCTCTAGTTCAGTATTTCAGGTAGAGATAACTTTGATTGAAATACTTTCATTTTTAATTGAATTGAATCCAAAAAGACTTTCAGCCAGCGGTTAAAGAGACTTGATTTAATCCATGCAATAACCCTTTCTTAAATTCGAAATTTAAAGATTGTAAGGGGCAGTAAATTGAATTGCTTTCATATCTACATATTTCAATCTTAAATAATTAGGTTTAAATTTTTTATAACGTATTTAATTCTATGTTCACTTTATTTGGGAACTTGATTGGATGATAAAACCTACTAAGTTACTACTCACTTAAGGTTAATTAACCATTAACGAGTAGGATGTTACAGATAACGCTGCATCATTTTAATAAACCTGTTTGCTATACATACATGCATATGCAGCTATATATGCATTGCATTTTGGGCTTGCGAGATACGTGCAACATATTCTAGAAAACTAATCAAGACGAAAATGAGATTTAATATTAAATTAAAGAAGGTAAATAACTGGAGTTGGCGCGTCTCTCCCCCAGTTTTCAGCGAAATGCAAATTTTCTATGCCTGCATCTACGCAATCTATTTTCCAATATAAACGACGTGGAATTAACAAGGTGGGCCGTTGATTAAATTTTGGAAAACAAATTAAGAATGTTGGTCCATATGTGGCTGCGTTAATAAGCGTTCCTCTTAGAAGCTTACTGTGGGGATTCAGTATGAAGTTAAAAGCTTGTCTTTGTTAAAGAGATCTTGCAGAATATCAGATTTATTTCGAAAATTGAATGTGATAATGTAGACCACCAAAAGCAAGAAGACGATCAGCTGTAGCATTATGAACATTTTCATTTAAACACACATTTAGTCTTTTGTTCTGAGATTTCAGTATTTTTGAATGTGAGTCACAATGTTTGAAAATAAGCATTAAAAACAAATGACGTTTGCTATTGCACACGGTGTACCATGTAGACGAAATGTTGATTTTAAGCTTGCAAACCTCTGACGTGTGCATGCTGATATGGATTGGCATGCACATATTGGCAAGGATGTTATATTTGCGCGTTGACTGAAAGGCTGCATTTTTTATTCAAAAATATCTGTCAGAAATAAGTTGACATTGCTCTTGAGAAATCTTTTGGAACGAATTATGAGGATGTTGAGGATATAGGGTATGACAGAACTTGTCATTCTAGCTTTCAATCCATTTTAAGAGATGTTTCGTTTTGATAAGGATTTTAAAACTAGGCATATAACAAAGGACGAAGTCCACTTGGCATCATTCTTGTTTTTTATTTTGTTATAATTGACAGTTAACACATACATGTATGAAATAGTATATGTTAACAGGAGATTTTGGCATCAACAGGTTGTTTTCATTTGGATCATATGTTCTGAAGGGCACTTGAAATGACATACTTTATTTTTTACCCGTTGAAGATGAAACTTAACTGATGAGTTTCAGAACATACTGGAACAAAATACATTGATTGTTATCCCTTCCAAATGGCTGTTCATTGTTATCCATCCTAGGGGAAAAAACAGTGTAGAGCATGGAATAGCATAGAGCATGGCATGGCCTTGAAATGCAGCGTTTTGATTGGGCAATCTGAAATTCCGCCATCTGGAAATCAATCGAAATGCTGCATTTCAAGACCATGCCATTCTCCATGCTCTACGCTGTTTTTACCCTATGAGTAAGAAAAGCGTGGAGCGTGGCATAACCTGACAATGCAGCGTTTCGATTGGTTTAACGATAGAGGGAATTTCCGATTGCCCAATGATATGCCATGCTCCACGCTGTTCTTACCTTTATAGGAAGGGTGCCCACCAAGTTGTTGAGCAGGTGTTATTATGGCGACATTGAGGCATATCACCACATGTACACACTGAAAATTAAGTGATATAATAAATGCCAACAATCGATTTTGGATACTGTTTCATTTTGGATAAGCAGTTAGTGAACACTAATTTCATGATTAATAGCCAACAATTAAGCCAACTATCTTGGAATGTCGACATCTGTCATTTCTGCCAACAAAACTATAATTAAAATTGCACCGCTACAACAACAAACATTTATACAGTTACTATTTCCCAATGGAAAGACCATCATAACATCCAATTATCTACAGTGAATGGATATCGATCGCTGTTCTGTGCTGTGCAACCGTGTTGTGTGTATCTCAATGTTGGTTTATCTTTCCAGATATGGGCTTTTTGAGCCAATAAAACGACATATCCTTATGCCAAGAAAATTACCCGCATCAATCCGTGTCGTATATCAGTGCTTAAATACTGGTTTAGTCTTGAGAGATTTTCAATTTTGTAAGACATCCCTTGGTGGAGAATGAACATTATGGTTGTGTGCTTTCACTGCAGCCTTCATGTGCAGTAATGCTTTTTTCATTTGGTCTTTGGAACGTTATGGCGTGATGCATTTGGAAATAAAACTTAAGATATACTTTCAAAGATAAGAGGCACTTAAATCTTTGCTGGGTGCTGCTCGTGCTTGGCAGATGTCCTCGGTGTGCTTAGTTGCGAATTTGGGTTCCGGACGTAATTATCTTCTCCCCTGTGTGTGAAAGCGATGCATTTCAGATGCAGCTAAAATATATTCCAATGAGGGAAATGTTATTTAAACTGCATGACTGTCGTGAAATCTATTTACGGATGCATTTGAAAACTATACTTTTTTTGCGCATAGCAACGCATAGAACAGAATATGAATACATGTGAAATGTTTTATTATAGAAAAGTAATCCAGAAATGACGTTTCGCGTGGTTCTGCAACAATGATTCTGAAATGCACCTCGATGCATGAATATATATTTAGTTTCTGGAGCTCTTTGAAATGCCCCTTTAAGGCAAGATGGTGAGCATGTGGTGGTATGGTGGCATTGCAATATATGGCTGTTGTACGAGGCGAGTACATGCAAATTATTTGGATGACCTCGTGCAACATGCGCCATATCACCGCATGCTCACCATCTTAATGGACATCCTACCTAATAACGAATGTCTAAATCTATTGAATTTTGGCATTGTAACAATGCTATTATTGGTAGATTCTGTGGTAGATTCATAGATTTCAGCAACAAAACTATAACTTAACTATAATTAAGAATCTCATTTTATGAGGCACCATTGCTTATGAGATTATGGAATATTCCATTGTTATTCCAATTGAAAATTATAAATCTGGTTGGGTATGTTCATATTAGAGTAGTATAGTCATAATAGTCATGTCATGAGAGTCCCATGCAATAAAATCCATTTAATTTTGGAGTGTCTTTGATTAATAGGTCACTATAGTCTAATATTAAATGAGGTTTCATCAATCTGTTACATACTGTATATAATGTATAATCTCACTAGTATCACTATATAGCATTGTACATTTGTCTCAAATAGTCTCATTAGTATGTACCAGAATTTCATTAGTCTACAGCATGTACTATATACATTATATAATCTCACTATAGACTCATTAGTATTGTCCATAATCTCATGGTTTTCTGAGCTGCTTGAGATTTATTACTTGTAATATATGGTTTCTTGATTCATTATAACTGCTCTTAATTCAGTGTGGCTCCGAAAGCATATCAAATTTGACCAAAATGGATTAGCTTGGAAATGGCTATGTTGTATGCAGATAGGGAATGAAATTTATATGCGCGGTCAAACCCCATCTTGAAATTACTTAAGCAAACGCGTTTTAACACGCTGTCTCATTTGCACGAGGGACCTGTCGTGGTTTATGTGCAATTGAATTCCCAGGCTATTTTCGCAACACACTAAATGTAGAAACGGATGCCAAAATGCATTAATTGCGTGGATGTATATTTTGCTTAGCTTTTCTCGCGAATTGAAACCATCAGAAATCTCCAGAGCTTTTCTAACCCATTGACGATGACGGTCTCAGAGGCAACCCAATGGCGTGTTGCGGCTGATTTCGTAATCGATTTTATGACGGCTTTTATCACTTTTCTCTCCATGAAATGGCCATAAACATATTTGAGTGTCACCAGACGGGGGCTTCAGGAGCCTCGTGCACTTCTTCTATTAAAGGAGTTGCTGTTTTGAAGGGGCTCTCGATAAGATTGACTTTTCTCTGGAAACATAAGGAACTTAAACGGCCATACTGGAATCTGAAGCGGAAATCACGTGGCAAATTGTCACGTGTCTTGTATACGGACCATGCAACCGCAGCAATGCTGCTTGACTGATCTTATCTAGTCTTACTTCCAGAAACCCATCAAGGGACATGGATGGAATCATCTGAAAAGAAATCTTCATACGATTCCTTAGCAATCGAAAATGCTTGTGAAGGGCCCTTTAGAAATGATCACAAAATTGTGGGGCAACAAAAGGTAGATGTAGTAGGTGGGGCGACCCTTGAAGACAAATAATCCTTAATGTTATTTCTCATTGAGTTTTTTTCTTCATGAAATGACACTTGTGCGTGCAACATTTTACACACTTCTATAGGAAAACTGTGGGCGTGAAATAGCTGTGATGTGTTTATATAGGGGAAAAAAATTGACGTTTGATATCTTATCTGTCATGTTTATTTCTTTTTTTTTTTAAGAATGACAGTTTTTCTCGAACTTTCTATATAATGTCCTTGGCATAATTCCATTTCAGGGAAAAAGTTGGAAAAATTTGCAGATCAATGGATGATAATGTTTGTTCTGGCTCATATATGAACTTTCACATTCTGCTGCGCAGTGCCCGATTTAGCGTCAACTGAACTAATATACACTACATACAGTACTGTAGTGTGGTTTTAACAAAAAAAAATTGTGTTTCTAATGATCATTCTAAAAATGCAACCAAACAAAATTTTCCATATAATAATAGCATATATGTCGTGCTATAAAACGCGTTTCTTCTCTTTTCATAAGTAAACTCCGTGGTCTTATGGAATTGTGCTGTTTATTTAAGTCTTCTGCATATAGTGTATTTTAATGATTATAAATGTAAGAAGAAAAAAATGATTAAACATCTAGTGTTTTCTTTTCCTTTAGTATATTTACCAACCACGAAAAGCTTTTATCTTCGATGTGGATAATGTTGGAAAATCGGGTATGATTTTTTATCAAATAAACATCGGATTGCCATGAGGTTCAAGGCGTTTCAAAACCACGACTATATATGTCAAATTATTCAAAAAATGGGAACGCGTTAATCTAGCTTTTTATAGAAACGTGCACAAGATGTAGGCAGGCAGATTTAATTGAAACTACTCTAAAGATACTACTCTGCCCTGGATAATATGCAAACAAAATTATTCAAAAATTTGCAATTATACAAATTGGAATTTTTCTGTCTGGTTCTATTAATTCAGTTCTCTTTAATGCTGAATAAAGCCAAATGCAATCATTAGAAAAATAAAGCTGCAATTGCAGAAGCTTTGAAAAGACATTGGCAGTGATAGCGTCAGCTGGTTTTTTACTGAATGTTCAACAAATGTATTCTAAGCTGAAAAATTAATGGTATTGGTTGCTTAATTGCCAGCAGAGAAAAGATTCCTCTAGCGAAATAGACATGACAATAATAAAAGTTTCAACCTTCTTTCACATGCAAAAAAAATATCTTTAAGCTGATGTTTTAGTATGCTCCAGATGCTTGTTGGGAAAAATAAGTCATGCGTTTGGAACCAATTTCCTTGTTATGATAACGCTTTAAGCAGTTCATGGTTGCAAAAAAAAAACTGAAATCTTGTAACTAGACGGTATACATATCGTGGTAAATAATTTGGAATTACTAAGCTAGCTAACCTGTCATTTTTCTCCATGCTGGATAGTACTTGTTAGTTCTGCAAACACGTTTAGCTATAAACTGTTGTTGATAAATGTTACTACTGCAAAAATCTGGCGTAGGTGACAAATTACATCATTACTGAAAAACAAATATAGAAAAAGTATTGGCAAAACTGTGAGAAGTTATTTGAGAGCTGGGGTCGACTTTAAAACAGGGATTTGGTACAGAAATAGAAATTCATAAACGCAACTTTAGCTAGTTTAGAACAAATCTTAGTTTTTTTTATTGAAAATCTTTGACACTAACACACAGAAAATTGAAATTGGATGGAAGAATACAGAATGATGCAACATGAATTGCTTTTCCATTCTACTTTATGGCAAACGCTGTCAGTTGCAGTTACTACCCGATGGCATTTCAATCACATGAATTAAGGAGATGAAATTGTTTTTCAAGAGACAAGTGTATAGTTCGAGTTTGCTGTCATTAGGCTTCTAAAAATCCGATTAAAAAAACAATTAATTATCTTTTGGCACAAACATTGTTAATTAATTTCCCTTTTATCTTAATTGGAAATTCGTGTTTGACAGAATTCAGCACACGTGACTACAAGGTATGCTAATAACTGCATTCTTCATCCCTAACCTAATCCAGGATTAACCCGTCAGTGAACAAACGCCTTGAGTAATGAATTCAGCACCAGTGTTTCAATAAACACCATCAATACCAGGCTTGCATAGTTTAAAGGTAATCTTAAACGGAAATTACACAAACGTTAGACTAACTTTTTTTCGATCTGGCTTTTCCCTGGAGACTACAGCATCATGGTGATTGCAACAAACGTTTTCCCCCATGGTATAATTTTGATCAGAGCTTTAACAACTTGATGTGAATTTGTTGTATTTTGGTATCTTAGTAAGTTTTCTAATAAGATGACGTTAAAAAACTTTATTTTTGACAGAAATGAGATTGCAGACCGTCCAAAAATATGCAGGTCATCGACTCCTACTGCTACAGAGTTGCCAGTACAGTTTTGAAAAAACTTTATGACTTTGTTGATTGCTTAAAAGGAAATCTTTCCAAAAAAAACCTTTTGCATTGGAAAGGAGCAGAGTCGCAACGGCCATTTTTATAGATTTTTGTCACATCTATTAATGCTCTGGATATTTCGGTCAGCATTATTTACGCGTCTGTGGACATATATCCATGTCTGGTCTTGTCTTCGACCATAAAACGACATGGAAAACCGATCTTCTCCCACAAATTGCCCAAATTTTCCTCACATATTCACGTTCTCATAACGAGCTAGTTGTCGCCTCCCACGTAACAACCATGGTCTTTTTGTTTATGGTCGTCTATCGTTGTCCAACGAGACTTTAATAGGCTCTTGCGGGTGTGTTGAATGTGCCCCAGCAACATTGTAGCTATCTTGTAGAAACGAATAAACGGTATACCAAAAAATACATTCGAGAGTCGTTGCCTATTACTGTGCTATTGACTGGTGTTATACTCAATACTAGCAATTCTGTTTATATGAATGGGTATTTTTCAGCTCCTGTCGTGAAGATATGTTACTACGTGTTAATACCATCAGGGGATTATTGTTTTCTAATCCAACCTGATGGAAATATCTTCAAATTGCAACTTCTTGACCTTAGGGAGGGCAGTCTAGAAAATTTCACTATATTTTAAACCAACTTCACAATATTGAGGCTTTCAAGATTTGTAGACGGAGCAATGGACTGGGAATTAACACCATCATGACAGAAGCACTTTTCCTGTGGCACATTTGATGTTTAAATCATTTTTATTTTTATTTTGTTAGGGAAGGTAGTCAACAGAGTCGTAAAGCTCCTAAACGATCTGAAGTCATGTATATCAGGCAAAAAAGCATTTTGGTTTGCACTGCATGTAAAAGTTTTTGAAATTGCTTTCTGACTTTATACCAGTTTTCTCTGTATTATCTGTTTCTCTCATTTCCGATTCCCAAACTTCTCTTTTGTAATGCCCAGGGTCTGAATTAACATATTTGAGACCATTACAATTCACTGCATTTGTCAACTTGGCTCGTATATATTCATTTCCGCGGTAATGGATTGGCGTCTAATTAGAAAGAGGTGGTAAAATCAATAAAATTACCATCGTAGTGACAAATGGCTTCGTGACAAATGTTGCTTGTATTTGGTGACAGCAACTTAAGGAAGCTCATCAGTGCATGCGATTCTATATATATACTGTTGTCCATGCGTTGTATGCATGCGTATGCCCATGTTTGTCTTTTCGGAACAATACATAATGGCCTGTTAACACGGCACCGAGTGTTGTTTACAATAGCATATTGTCGAATCTACTGCATGATATATATACACTAATTGTCATGCAGAAAATTTCATTTTATGGTAATTCAACTCATCATTTTCCCTGTCTCTGCAGCCATGGGAATTGAAAATGATCCATTGAACGTACGTTGCAACGCCATGCATTTCACGAATACATCATTGCAGTAAGAGAAATAATATTGCAATGACATCATTATAGTTGGATGTCAGTCGAAAATATTAGATGTTTATATGAGGATGAATCCATTTAACCAGATATGTTAAATATATCAGTCGAAAAATGCTAAACTGTTGCTGAAGTACATATTACCTGCAGTCCAACAACAAGATTGCCCATGTGTAAATACATTGTTCATACATGTGTGTAAATGCATGTAAAATATTTGCCAATTTATTTTGAAATGTCTGAAGTATATTTTGAATAACACGAAGTGAATTGTAGATCTAGATATCGAAATCTAGCAATGTGAGTTTTATATATTATCTTCTATCTTATGCTAATTGCATTACCATAATTCTAACACATTTTGGTGGGTAATTTCAATGTGCACATTTCAGTTTTAAATGAAATAACACTGAAATTGTGTACCATTAAGTGTTCATGCATTCCACTGCAATACATCTTAAATTAAGATGACCCCAAGACAAGATGCAAGGATGCATCTTAATTTCACCACTTTTTTAACTTAAAATTAGTTGCATTTTATACGGACAGTAAACAAAAGATTAATGCAAAAGATGCATCTTAATTTAAGTTGAATTTCCAAAGATTTTAAAATTTGCATTGTACATGCATGCAGGTCGAAATTCACCTTCTGTTATTTGCTTGTGCTCTTTCACAACCTAGTTGAAAATAAACCTGGTTTTTGATGGGGTTGGAAAGACACGACCTATTAAAATAATGTCGCTGGAGCAACGTGTCAATATCAATTTGTACTCCAAGGAGATTGAACATGATACAATTTCTTATTATCGGAACAATGGATCACAATATCAAGATGGATATAGCATTTTGGAAAGGGAACAACTCGCCCAGAGAATTTTGTTTTTGGAAGTCCGTTTGTGGCGTTGAATCCTCCAGGGAAAATTGCTTTTCCTCAGATAATGGGGTGGACAGGGGTCAGAAGCGAGCAAGTGCCTCGGAAAATGAGGATCAAAGATCATCCAGTCGGATTGCAATGACAGCCAGTTGCAAAAGTTTTCTGTTGAGTAAAATGACAACTATGCAGGCAGCTGGAAATGATGGGAAGGTCGCTACCAGAATGGACGTTTCGGATTTTGGATTTGTCCTCTTTACCCCAATGGTCATTTGCTTGCCATCACAAGAATGCATCTTGGAATTGACATGTTCGACCCTGACATCGAGAGAAAACCCATTGCCGTCCATTTGCCAAAGCCGATTCTTGTCACTGAAATGCTCCCCCATCTGACAATAACGCATTAAGATGGATTCTGAAACCTTCTATGGGTTTAAGGCTCAAGCTCAAGGTTTTAGATCGAAATGGGCTTCTTCTGTCGTAAAAACCGTATACCGAATGTGGAATTTCTTCCCAGATTTCAGAACACTTCTTACATACTTCTTGCAGGCCCATATTCGAGGTGTCCTCAAAATGGAAAGAGGACAAAGATGTCTTCGCCATTATGGAAATGACACGTAAACATTTGTTCAACATTGCATACAAAAAATGTTCACATTTCAAAGAATATATGTGTTATAAACATGGTTTGTTTAGTCCTTCTAGAAATGCAAGGATGAGGTGTTTCTCATTATGAACACTACATATATGTAGAATCTACATGTACATGTATACGTAGATCTACACTGCAAATCAAAACATCTTAAATTAAGTGTCCACGAAATAAGATGCAAAGATGCACCTTAATTTCACCAC
>JAQGCC010003971.1:0-14050 GCA_034698905.1 Xestoiulus laeticollis
CCTCTAGCTAGGGGCCATGCATAAATGATGTCACGCTTGTGGGGGGTCCAGCTTTTTGTGATAAGGGAGGGGGGGGGGAGTCATCCATGGCGTTATGTCACAATTTTTAGTCAAAAAATTGTAGGGGAGATTGTTGGAAAAAGACAAACTGCATTAATTGGAGTTAATTGCATTAACTTCATTAAATTGCATTAACTGCGTTAATTGGAGATGCATGAAATGTATAATTTTAATTTTATATAAATTAAAATAAATGTACTAGTATATATTATTATAAAAAATTCATAATTTAATAACCTTGTGAGATTTATTTATAATTTTAAAAATTATTAAATGTTGGGTTTTTTAGCATGGAGAGGAGGGCCGGGGTTAAGAGTTTGTGACATAATTAAATAGGGGGGTTTATAAAATTGTGACGGTCCGTGACAGCTAGGGGGGAGGTTCTAAAAAGCTCTATTTTCGCGTGACATCATTTATGCATGACCCCCTACAATAAATATAGCCTAGCCTATAGCTACAATACATGTACACATGTACATTTTATTTGTATCAAGCATCCAGGGTTATAAAAAACAGTTTATGAAGTATTTTGTGCATATTGCATGCTTTATTGTTTTAAGATTTTTAATGTTGGCCTATTTCTGCAAAAATGTGGGCTAAACACCAATGCCATATACATGTAGGATATAGGTTTCTCCCCTTGAATAGTCTTAAATGTGCAGAGAACAATAGGGATCTACACGGGACCTCAGTTTAAACTCTTCTGAAAGAGCCACCACTTTGAAAATTTCGCCCTTTCTAAAAATTCCCAGCTACCTCGACCGACGACCGGGGACCAAACTCCACACCTTTGGATCGAATAAATCGTGTGACCCACTCGACCATCGGCGCCGGCAAAGAGAACTTCACTTTATGCGGCTATTATATTTTAGGGGTTAGGTAGAGCATAGTTTAAAATGAGGATGGCTGCAAGACACTAGCACCATCAAAATGACTTAGCCATATAATGGTAAATTGTACAGAACCCCACACTTTTGGATCAAGAGGCAAACACATCCTGTAGCAACTATAATGAGTTCATATATTCACAATGCAAGTTATGACACTAACATCATTTATTAAAATGTGACAGTGCATATAAGAAAGCCTTATGAAGTTTTTCC
This sequence comes from Xestoiulus laeticollis, assembly GCA_034698905.1. Classification (NCBI taxonomy): domain Eukaryota; kingdom Metazoa; phylum Arthropoda; class Diplopoda; order Julida; family Julidae; genus Xestoiulus; species Xestoiulus laeticollis. Next base: position 1,164 of record JAQGCC010003971.1, read on the forward strand.
AGTACAAATGTTAAAAAGTCCTTTTTACACAGGAACAAGTTGTCCAATTCAACAGTTCTCTGCAATCTATTTATTTGGAAAAAACAAAAGACCCAATTAAATTACCGTGCAGTCTTTTTGGATAACAATGTAACGGTTAAGAAATTAAATATTTTATCAAAGATAGGCAGAAATTGACTGTCCATGACTTGCTCATCAAAGAGACCTCAGGAATTAACACTACTTGTGTGTAGTGTCTACAATGTCTTCGACACCACTCGGTCGAAGGATCTTTGAATTTCGCCTCCTTTCCAGTTCCTTAGCATAGCTTTCTTCTCCAAATCGTAGGAGCTTTAGGGCTGGCGTAACATTCGCTAAGCGGGCTGCTTCGAGTCTATCTCTTACAAAAGTTGAGGATCGAGTAAATACATGCAGATTATTAAGTATTTCGCTAGGAGTAAATCCATGCTCTATAAGCATCGAACAGATCTTTGTAACTTCATCTAAATCACAAGTCAGCAGGCTGCAACATATTTTCATTCGGATGGTTAGCTGCTCCTCGCTGCACTTTAGAAGTTTGCTAAAATATTCTATCCGATTACCTATTCGATCATATTTCCCCTTTCTTTCATCGGAGATCCATTGCTGAACTACCTTCTCTAAGTGGATCGTCTTCAGCTGTAGCAAGTGAATGGTTTCCTGGCTGAAGTCTCTTCCCACCACCATCGATAGCAAAGCGATCCTTTCTCGCATCGTACTTAGAGAGTAGTCTAACAACCATGGATTTTTCACGATGAGTTTCATGTTCATCCCCATATCTTTCATAAAATGTACATAGTTGCCGACTAGATCCAACTGGCAATGTCTTAGACTCGGCGTTTTAGCGAGAATATACTCGGCTTCATTTGGTGAACAACGAAACCAATTTGTAATCCTCTTAATCATAAAGTCGACATCGAATTTTCCACCCTTAGAGGGAGGAAACTGATCTGAGTAATCGATTGCTTCATGGAGACCAAAATCGGTTTTTCCGGATGTGGCAAAATCCTTATTCAAAATTCTTCCTGAAATTAAAAATATGTGAAATTTTTAAATATTTTTCATGTGTCTCATTATTTTAAATTACATATGTTCATGTACAATGTGAAGGGCCTAGGCCAGCATGGAAATTTGAACCATGCTAAATACGGTGGTGATATTTTCAACCTAATTTCAGAAATTAGGTTTTATGTGGGGATACGTCTGTGTGAGCAACTGCCCTTGAACCATTCTTTCACACTTTTTGCAGTGACTGGATAATTGCATGGGCATAAGCAATTAATACTCCGTAAATTATGTAATTACAGTTTAAAGAGTAAAAGAGTTCTCACCCAATTTGGGTAATTATGGGTTAGATGACAGTGCATATAAAGTAAACCTTAATTTAAAAACGGCGAATAATGTCTAAGTTTTAATAAAATCTGACCACAAATACTTACTTGAAACTGCAGAAGTTATATTTAAATTAGGCCTTAGCAAAGGTCGAAACACACGAATTAATGATACCATCATAGCTGTATGGTTTGCTTATCAACAGCTATATTTGACACCTACATAATTATATTGAAAAATTATATTAAGAAAATACAGATCTTGATCATGACACTTTAATTATAAAATGAAAGTATGTGTTGTGAATAAATATAGAAATACTTACACTTGACTTCTGAAAACTTCAGCTTTTTCGAATTCAACAGGCGCCGCCATTTTGAATCCCTAAGGGTCGTTCATAAATATCGCCAATTTTATTTCATAAAAATTTGTAAAAATATTGGTCTGTTTGTTTGATTTGTTTTGTTGATTTTTAACGTTGGCCTATTTCTGCACACGAGGGCTAAACACCAACGCCAGGGAAAGGGCCTCCTTCACCTCCCTGGAAATTTTGCCTATTAGGGGGGACTTCCACCGCCTCTCGAATGGTCTTTAACGTGCAGACAGCATGATGCAAGGGGGATCCACACGGAACCTCGGTTTAAACTCTCATTCGAAAGAGCCGCCACTTTGGGAATTTCGCCCTTTTGAAAAATTCCCACCGACCTCGACCGGGGATCGAACCCCACACCCTGGGATCGAGATCAGGCAAGAGCGCAACCACTCGACCGTCAACGTCGGCAAAAATATTGGTCTATTGCTGGCTCTACAAAATTACTTTCAAATGTTTAAATTTGAGGCTTTGTTAATTATTTACCATATTAAATTGATTGATTATCCATTTGGAAGACCGCGGTCGAGCCTCGGAGCACAGCAAAAAATTAATATTCCATAACCCGCTTGCAAATATTTGATATATAGTTCAATTCAATTCAATACCCTGCAGTCAGCATGTAGTATTCCATGTGGCAGGGGGCAAAGTGCCAGATTTTTTTAAAGTGAACTTTATACGGTCGTGGCCGCTTTTTGGGGAACTATCCCGGCATTTGCCTTTATGTGCCTATATGGGCGATTAATGTAGGTTGTGGGAAACCACGAAAAACCACAACCAGGATAGCCGACCGGGGTTCGAACCCGGGTCTCCCGAGTTCAAGGAGCTAAGCATAACCACTAAGCCAACCTTGTCGGTTACATACAGTATGCTCATATAGTCCCTTAGATTCACTTAGATGTGCAGAATTTTCCTTTGAGAAATAATCCTAGATTTGGATTCCTCATATAATACTTTATTCCTCACAAGCAATCAATATTATAACAATAAAACCGAGCTAAATTTTATAACACTAACAGAAAGTGTTTTTTGATATAGTATCAATTAACTGACTTTTTGGTTATTCCCACTAACTCATCGGATAAGTTGATTGAAAAGCCGAGAAATAAATGGTTCAGACTTTTAAGTTCGTTTGGATTTAATAATTGTTTCAATTAAACGTTTGTGCTCTTTTTCCGTTGCAAACAGCACGCTCAAATGCATGGGCCGATACCCTAGCTTTTCAAATTCGCACACGCGGCTATCCAAAGTCTTAAGGCTGGGTCCAAAAATTCTAGGCGCGTGTCGAACTTGCAAGGGTGAATATCCTTTTTCATACAGTAAGTCCAAAACCGCTTTCACTTTCGGCATATTAACACTTAATAGCGGTTTGTGTCTTCTGTAGAGTTCGGCCACGTCCTCCTTGCTACACATCAAACGTTCGGCCAAATAGCTTTCTTGATTTTTATGATTTCCCAGGACCATTTTCGCCTTTTTCCATTTGATTAATGACTTTCTAAGAATGCTTTCCGGACACCTCAACATCCACGTCTTAATGGGATTCACCTGCTCTTCCCAGACAATCTTGATTCGCTCGTTCATTATTTCTTCGTTATGCCTGAAAATCCATAAATCCTTTTTAATTTCCTCTCGAGTTATGCCGTATCCCAGAAGCAGTTGCATGATTCGCTCCAAACGTTCGAAATCCATGGTCAAAATACGATGATGTATATTCATCTGCATGGCCACTTGGTAACGCGAACACTGCAAAGCATCTGAAATATAAATAACCAGTTCATTTTAAAAACAAGATGAAAGATTGTTAGGGATTAACATATACTCTTAAATAAAACATTAATTGTTTGGGTGGGCCCATTATGCGAGGGGATTCCTTACACTAGTAAATATGGCATTTCTTCTGCCAACTTTGTTGCTAGAGCCTTCAAAACTCAAGTTCCGTACGTTATATCTCCTAGGCGGCTTTCACGGATGTTTATGACACTTAGCAGTTTTTACCGACTGAAATGAAATTTTTATACCTCAACTGTACTTCTGTCTTCTACTGAACACCAGAAATACAATTTTTGCCAATTACTGGAGAGAGTGTAGGCCTAGGCACTATAGCTGCTTTTACAGTATTTTGAGTACACCTTAAATAAGCGTTAATGTTTTAAGATATTAACTTTTAAAACCAATCCTTAAAATCAAGGAAAATCAGAATCTTACGACACAACAGGTTGTTCTTTGTCTCTGACCAACGACATCAAATTGCCGTTCGTAATAAACCGTCATTTAGTATTGTGGGATAGTGAAGGGACCGGCCGAACCGTTTGAATATCTAGCGGCTTCTTGCACAGAACATACTTTTATACCGAGAAGCTAATACATAAGAGGTAGGCTTATTAGCATTTTGGTCGGGACCTGTCACTCTGTTCATTATATCGAGAACCGACTGTACCAACACTTTCTGCTTTTATAGAAGAGCTTTTCTGGCATAAATGTCTTGGTTTTACTGACAAGACCTTTTCTACTGTCTACAGTATAACTATAAATGGGAAAATCTATTTGGCCAAATTATAACAATTACATTTCTATGTGAGCAAAGTTGAATGTATGCCATTTCAACAATGTTTATAAATGCATAATGACTGTACAATATACCTGCAAGAAAGTGCAATCTGTTAGAAAACTTATGTTTGACGAATGTATTGTAATTATCGAAATGCCACTTGTCAGCCACAGTAATGAGGTGAAAATGTGACAGCCTCAAAAGTGGAATGGTGTAGTCTTCAATCCCAATCCTGCGTAGAATTTGCAATCTCAGTTGCAATTCCTTGGGGGTTAAAAATAAAAGCCAAGGATTGACCAAAAGCGTTTCTTGTTTAATGTCATTCTCCTTGAGAAATGCAATGTGTTCTTCCACAGATTTTATGCTAAACCAATTCCTCTTTGATAGTTGAGCGCAGATTTCTTGAGCCTTTTCCTCTGTGCAATCCAGCCACTGACAAACTTTTGGTAGAAGAGGGTCCACTGCTGGCAGTTTACTGTAGTTGACAGAGACGTTGGAAGACAAGATAGATGGATTAAATCGAGTAAAAAGTACCCTACAACGACTCAAATTTGAGCAGCTCAGATACCGAGTTGAAATAATGGCTAAAAATGTCATTTTTAACACCATGAAAACGTAAATTGAACTAAAATAGTCGATCCAAAGACAAGTCCACGCTCACAACTTTTAAATTCTGAAATTTGGCAAAATGTGGGTTAGTAAATAGTCTGATAGATGGCGATACAATGAAGTGGCGCCAATTTCAAATTATGATTTTTATTTGAGGGAATTATAATAAACAACTAAAATTGATATTCCTTGTTAATTTAATAAAAATATAAATTGATCAAAATTAAATAATTTTAATTTTCCAAGTCTCATTTACTTGACTTATTTGCGTATTCATGCAGCGATAGTTATTTAATCTGGTAAATTCGTATTTCTACCGATAAATTACATAACTAAAAAAAATTACTCACCTAATTACGCATTTTAATCCCTTGTAATTCATCAATTAACCGCTTATAACTTTTGGCTGTCGAGAACAATGTACAAACATATTTGGGACGATATTTTAACCTTTCGAGTTCATTTAGGCGTGTTGCTAAAGTCTCGATACTGTGACTCAAGACTCTAGGTGCTCTGCGAATTTGTTCGGCAGTGAATCCATTTTCAAACAAGAAGTCCAATACCACTTTGGCTTTGAGTACGCTGACGCTCGGCAGCTTTTTGTATTTTTCGGCAAGTTTAGCGATGTCTTCTTTGCTACACTCTAAACGTTCGGCTAAATAGCTTTCTCTGTCTTCGTGATTTCCAAGGACTTCTTTTATCTTTTTCCACTTCTTTATCTTCTTTATAAACACATTTTCCTCACACCTAAGCATCCAGATTTTAATGGGATCCACACCAGCCTCTCGAGTCCGTTCGAAACGCTTACGAATTAATTCTTCATCGACAAAAAAAATCCATAAATCGCTTTTGATTTCTTCAGGGGGGATGCCAGCTTCCAAAAGAATATGCATGATCTTAGATATGCGATCAAAATTCTTGGTCAAAAGAAAGTAATGCCTGTTCATTAGCGTGACAACATCGTGGCGTGAGCATTGCAAGTTATCTGAAAATACAAATGGTTATAAGCACTCGTTACATTATTGCCAAGAAAGAGACTACATGTACTGATGTACTTCATTATTAAAATATCTCCAAATATCACGTAAAAAGCATAACCAAAGGTATAAACTATTATAGGAAAAGCTCAATAATGACAAGTTAGGAAAGGAAAGTGGCAAAATGGAAACAACACATGAATCACAAAAGATTTTTTAAGGACCTATTCTGATATTTGTATGGAAACACCTGAGTTTCCAATTAGTATATCGTTTAAATATAACCAATTTTCATCTGCTCTTCCATTTCTATGTGGTTTTTACAATTGTGTATTTTAAGTTTGGGTAGAGGTCCTACATATATGACAATTTTGTTACTGGAATACTTAATTGAAAGGATTTTATGGCATTATCTATTTCTGTATAACTCTTCTAACAGTCCTCAACTGCAAACAAAATAACAGAGATAATTATACAAAATAACTTATCAGATCCTTATAATCACTTAGCAGATTACAAATTAACTACATGTAGGGAAACTTGTAGATTACAATCAAAAACTATGCTGAAGAACTTTCTAAGTAATGTCGTCTAACTTTAAAAAAGACTTTATAGCCTATAGGCTACTACTACAATAAAGTTTTATCCAACCAATTTGCAATTTAAATTTAAATCTGTGAAAGAATTAAATAAGAATTGGTTAGGTCCTATTGAGATTTCAAAGTGAAAGATATGTACCTGCAAAAAAGTTTAACCTGTTAACAAACTTTCCACTTTCAGAGAATGTTTTTGCCTCTAAAAGCCAATGTTTAACCACACTTGTAAGGCGTTTTGTAGGTAGCCTCAAAAGAGGTAGAGTGTTGAGATCAAGTCCAATCTTTCTCAAAATTTGCACTTTTTCCAACATTTCGTCTAATGTCAAAAGCAGCATCCATGGATTTTCAAGAAGCAGCTCAGAAGTAATACAATTCCCTTTCAAGAAGTTGATGCGTTCTTCGACACATTCATCGTGAAGATCATTCAGCTTTGGAAACTGTGAATAGATTTCTTGGGCTTGTGTTTGAGAACATTTAAACCATTTGCAAAGTTTTGGAAATGGCGCCTCTACAGATCCAAGGTTTGAAATGTCATTTAGGCCTACATGTGCTTCGTTTACGAACTTGCTAAAGTTGACATATCCAATGGAAGGCAGTGCTGTTGAGCAATTGATACGAGTTAAAGGTGCTCTACGATGAATTAAATTTACGGTTAAGCTCAGATATCTGCCAGAAATTATGAATAAAAGCTTCGTTTTTACCATGTTCAGATTTGCAATGTTATAATTTTTTCAGCCGAATTATGGTTTATAAAAATTGCCAATAGATGGCGGAACATATCTTGTTACGAGTTCCTACACGTAAGCCGATAATGAGTAAGCCGTTAGCCGCAAATCAGCTGCCGGCTTACAATTGAGGCTAAAACATTTTTAATGATTTTTGACATGTGAATGACAAATCAAATTTAATTTAAATAATTACATGTAAAATAAATCAACACATCGACAGCTTTTCCATATACATGTACAATTTGAAAAATGTCAGACAAAATAAGGATTCGATTTTCATTTGTAAACATTCTTGGACTATGAAAAATTATAACGAAGAATCTAAAATTCAATTAACAAAAGATTAATTATAATTACAACTCATTTAAATAAAATATATCTATAATTAAATTTAATTATTTATAAGTTATATCCTTTTCCCCAATCGGATTACATTAAGTAATTAAACTGTCATTATACGAAATATTGGTTTTTAATTTGCTTATAATTCCAGACAGATATTTAAAAAGGTTCAGTTAAGTAATTAATTCCAATAAATTATTATATCCCTATGGGGAAGACTTATAAATATTAAAAAAGGAAAAATACATGAGTAAAGTGACGTTTAAATCATTTTTATTTATTATGACGTATCGCAAAAACGGTGCAATATAAAAAGTTCAAATTTATTTAAAAAAAATAGTCTGGCATATTCAATGAATATGTGAATAGAACAGAGTAAAAACGATTGTTATTATGACTTTAATATAAAGCCAAAAGTCCTCAACTTAATTAAAAACTTGCTTTATTTTTTAAATGGTCTAGGAATTAAGATTAAATCTAAACTGCATTTGATGTCAAAAAATTTATGGAAAAAAAGTCATGAAATAAGCCTGTCCTTGGCATTAGCCATAGCTATTTTGATGGATATTTATTTGGTAAAGTGTGCTTAAAAACTTTAATTATTGAAATTCAGATGCTAATAACCTGGTTTTTTTTGTTTATTTTTTTGGAAAATCGAGTTTATGCAGTTCAAAATTCAAATCAAATTCGCCAGAAAAATTGTGGTTTCTTATAAAAATGAGAACAATTGTGTAAGAGTGACTAAGTTAAACGATAAAATGATAAAATTACAAATGAACTTAATTAAAATGCCACAAAAATACTTAGCATAAATAGATGACATGGTTTTACGGTTTTCCATCAGGAGATTCCCGAATAATTTCTAATCCCACTGCAGCTGCTGCTGGTGCAGTCATTTCCTCAGTTTCTTGTTCATTAAGGATAAAATTACGTTTTCTCATGTCTAAAAACACCCACCTAGAAATAATGATAAACCGATTATACAATGTATTAAGTTGCATTTATGTGTATGCAAATAACGATAAAAGAATAATAGAATTAATAAAAACAACAAAGTTTAAAATAAGGACATTTTATGTTCAAATTTTTTTTATTTCAAAGACTCCAGTGCCCATCCCTTAAGTTAGAAGGTCCCCTTCCCATGACCAAATACCATATTTTTTTACAAAGAACCCATTGTGTAGTAAAATTATATTTATCGAATTATTTAGTGATTTCGGTATTTCCTGAAGGATATAATATTTGTACATGTACATTTATATACATAAATATATATGAAAATTATCAACTAAATTAAAACTCACTCCACTAATTTAAAAGTTAAAAATTTTATAGTTAGATAGAATCTTGTGATTATCAAAATTTCATAAAATTGTGAAATTTGACGAAATATTTCCTCGGTATTTCCTGAATGGTACAACATTTGTAAATGCACATAAATATGCGGAACTTATAAACTAAATCCTCGTACAAGTTATAAATAAAATATCATTCCCCTAATTAAAAGGGAAAATTCTGATAGCTGTAGGCCTACTGCTAAAATCTCATGATTATCAGAATTTCCTATAACTTTAGGAAATTTGACATAACTTCCTGCAAAAATAGGGCACTTTTACCATGAATATAATTGGCATTTTTACACAAAGAAACTCATTCTTGCAGCCCTTTCTCGAAAATATGTTAAAAAAACTGATGAAACTTTGGAGAAATTTTAAATGTATATAAACCGGAAGTTGCAGTACCCTGGTGTTTCAAATTCAAGAATAATTACCGTTAAAATTCGTTATAAAATATATTTTAGTGATTGAATAATACGTGCAGCTTATAAATATCAAATGATCGATAAGTACAAAAAGTGCATCACTAAATCAAACTTCCCCAATTTTGTATTTCACGATAGAAATTTCACGGTAGCTTTCAGACACCTGTTCCTGCATTAATGCCCACTTAATCTACGATTATTAATAGGTATTCCAGATAGAAAATCTCACCCATAAAGTGCAATATTGATGACGAAAACTGCACCAGCCACAACGAAGAAAGCACCAACAAAAGTTTTCAGTGTGGCAACATAAATTTGAGTGGCTATAGTTTGCCCTAAATTTCTGTACAATGCTTGAAGAACAGCATACATGGACATTATTCTCCCTGGAAACAAATTTCAATTTAGTGAATCTCAATACAATTTTAGAGAAAATCTTGTAAATAATTCAGATATAAAATAATTTCGTTATTATGATAACCCACTTACCCACTTCCTTGTTCGAAACACATTTTGAAATGCAAGATCTCAATGTTACGAAGCTCATCGTTGCAGGAATTTGAAATATACATACTAAAAACCAATTTAAAACATTAGTTTTAAATTCAATTCAAATAATAATAAAATATAAAAACTCAATTACCTAAAAACATAGCCAGGGTGTCATTGGCAAATGCAGTTCCCAAATAAAATGCCATAAAGCCAACATGGCCAATTAATCCAAAAGTTATATCGGATAATTGATAAAAACGTAATAAAAGTGGCAACAGAATCAATGGACCTAAAAATGTTCAGAAAAATAAGATATTAGCATTCTGCAATTCTCAATATTTTTTTTAAAACAAACATTAAAAAAGGTAATTTTGAAACATAAAAACCTATTGTTGCACATCCTCCAAGAAGAGCGTTATAATAAGATATCGTAGCAACATCCCAGCTGAGTTTAACACGACTGTATAAATACATTATTTCAGAATGGCCTGAAAAAATTGATATTAGTTTTAAATTTGGGTAAGTAAAAAATTAAATGGGAATAAAATTGGCCTAACAATTTTTGGTTACTTTCATAATTTATATTTAATATTTCATTGCAAAAATGTTTACTGGGGAATTAATTTTGTAATACAAACCTCAGATGACATTGCAAAATTAATTTTACAAAAAGAGATGTTTGGTTCACAAAGGGGAATTCCCTGCATACAAATTTATAAGGATTTCGTTTTCATGTAGCCATGAAATTGATGATTATTGTATACCAATCGATGCAAGAAATTTAAAATTAACGTGTAGTTTCTCATTACATATCAAGTAAAAAATTTCTATTATACATAATTTTAAAAAGGCATCAGTAGAGGTTATATTTTACAAATTAAATTAAAAAATATTTCTTACTATAGCTTTTTCTGCTACTGAATTTGTATTTCTCTCATTTTTAAAGTTATGATTTTCTATACAGCTTTAATTTATAACATTTTTAAAAGGTGTGTCTTACAAAAAGACGAAATATCTTTGCATTAAATTGCCTTAAGACACAATTGCTTAAAAAGTGTCTTAATTTCTTGCACTTATCAAAATGATTAATTTCAAACTTAAGACGAGCTTTTTTTGCATTATTAGTCCAAGACATTTGACGAAAAGTGTCTTAAAAGTGTCTTAACTCAAAACGCTTAACAATATGGAAAGCTCAAACTTAAGACGAGCTTTTTTGTAGAATTAGTCTTAAGAAATTTTTTCCAAAAAGTGTCTTACTCTTTTGGTTATCATTTTACTGAAAACTATAAGACTTAAGACCAAGACTTACCAAAATAGCCAAAGAAAATGATCATTGCAGTTACGAGTACACTTATAATGTAGACTCTTTTATTGTTATCCCTTTTCTTGACCACCGATCTCAGACTGTCCAAAAATCCTTGAATCCTGAAGAAGTTTTTAGCCATGACAGACCATTTGGTGGTCTCGAAGCTCTCATCAGTAACCAAGATTTGGGTGAGTATCATGCATATAACGTGAAAGACGATGCAAAAAGCAAAAACAGCTGGATAGCTAAAGTGCGTGTAAAGCTGAGCTCCAATCAAAGGACCAATTTGAGAACTGAGCATTTCGATGCCATCAGTGGTTGATATTTTGGTCGACAGTTCTTGAGTTGTATGAGCATCTTTGATGAATCCAAATAAGCCCAACATGAAAGCCGCATAGTCTCCAGTAAGTCCTGCAGGAATCCCTGCCAGAATGATATATTCTGCTGGCCAATCCATGTAATAATAATTCAAGAGGTACAGGAAGAAGGCCAGAATGTTCCCTACCAGAGAGACTTGGATGACAAACTTCCTGCCATAAATATCACTCCAACTGCCCATGAACAAAGACAGGATGACTGCTGGCAACTGTCTAACCAGATAGTGCATCAACAGATACTGGGCTGCCTGATGTTGAACTTCCGTTTCAATAGTGTCATTCACAGTTGTGTTCAGACAGATTTCTGCAGGATATTGAACCAAACACAGTTTATCAATCATCAACTTCTGTATGAAGATTGCTGGCATGTAAAATCCGAGTCCGAAGAAGGCCATGATTGGCTCTGCTTTAATTCCTCTGATAATTTTCCAAGTTTTGGTTTTAAAGTTCTGGCATTTGCTTGGAGGATCTTCAAGGACCACTTCTGTCTTGATGGAGTTGTCATCTTCATCCAGCTTCTCTTGAGACACTGTAGAACTCATTTTGGATGTTGGTTGTGCTTGAATATGCTAGTTATCTGAAATAGGAAACTCAATTTCAGTACCGGTACTTCAGAAGTTTTAAATTTCATTCTGGATATTCATTTTTCAATTTTTCATTGTCCCCTTTGAAATAAATCTATAAAATTAATTTCATAAACAATAGTAGATTTATTTCATGTTGTCGATAAATATGCTATACAATTAAGTTATAATACAACAGAACTTAAAAACAGGGATTTTTCACAAAATATAAGTCAAGGTTGTTCAAATAACAAGCCAGTCTTAAGTTGGAAACATTGATAGAAAATTAGTGTCATTAATACCACTTATTTTAATTACACTTATATAAGTGCCAATAGTAACAATGGCAATGTCATTCATTAATTATTCACCAATTATACAATTTTTAATAAGAACACAAATCCCATTATAATAAGACTGCTTATTTGCCTTTTACACTTACTATAACTGTATAGTCACGGAAATTATTTTCAAACTACTTTAAAACAGATTTATCTGAATTCTAGTTGAAATTCTAGTTGAAGGTGCTCTTTAGTGAGCACCTCTGCATAATGACCACTTTTCATAAAATTGGTTTTAGTGTATGTTTTTTCATAAAATTCTCTGAATGGTGAACACCTGTCTATTGTGTCTACTGATTATGCAGGGCGTGCCATCTTTTGCAACATTTCCATTGCCAATGCACCTAATAAAGTGACCATGATCAATCTGCATTAGCAAGAATTTTAAAACAATTGGAAATCCCTGGAAACAATTGGAAAAGAGGGAAATCCCCTAATACTACAGACATACTATAGAGTTAAAGGCCATTTAGCACTAAATGACCTTTATCTTTTCTGCCTTTATCTTTGCCTTTATTTTTGGGTG